>CAUYRB010027738.1:0-10275 GCA_963574695.1 Propithecus perrieri
CAGGCATGCACCACCATGCCCAGCTAATTTTTTTTATATAGTTTTTTAGTTGTCCGATTAATTTCTTTCTATTTTTAGTAGAGACAGGGTCTCGCTCTTGCTCAGGCTGGTCTCGAACTCCTGAGCTCAAACAATCCGCCCTCCTCGGCCTCCCAGAGTGCTAGGATTACAGGTGTGAGCCACTGCACCCGGCCTGGGGTATGATTTTTGATGGTAATAATTTGGTATTATGGGTAGGGACTCAGGAGTAATCACATTTTTACTTAACTTCATTGCCTTTTTCATGTAAGATTCATAAAGAAGCCATACACACAAGTGACAAGGACAGATAGGACCAATAGGAATTAAAATACCACTTTCTGTTAAGCAGAATTAGTGCCCAGTACTCTGGTACAGGGTTCTCTGGTAAAGCTGGGTTTCAGCACATAACTTAGGGTCAAGATCTGAAAAGGGCTTCACCTTTTCTGCCAATTTCCAATCTTATCAGAAGCTGATCACTGAATTGATAAGAACACTAAGTACCTGAGCAATCAAATGAAAGAGGCAAGAAAGCGAGATGGCTGGGCACCCAGGAGGGTCTAGCGTAATGTTTCAATCACTCCGAATAGCTACAGAGAAAGTCATCTAGAGTATGTGTCCTCTTAACCCATAGTGACCCTACCCAGCACACTAGTAAGCATGGCTCAAGGAATCTGAGCTATTCGCATTACTAGGGCCTCCTTGAGGGAGGGAGGGAGTGTGAGGAAGCTGTAATCTTTTTCTTTCATTATCACTTTGTGCTTAACAACCATTCTGAGAGAGGAAGTTGTACATATTGGTGGATAACCTCATAAGGGCATGGGAAGTAGATGGTCATAATTCTCTTATAGATTTCTCCAAATGGATTTGAAGGTCACAAGTTTTGGACTCAGATAGCCGAGATAGACAGGCTGGCCTCCTGTCTTCTTACAGAATTTAGATGTTTGTTGTGGCGGCCCCTCCAGTCTCTTAGTCCTTTCTAAGGGCCCTCTCTTTCGCTTCATTATCCATTCTATGTATTTAAAGTATCTTCATTTTCACTCCTGCATTCCTAACAATCTAATCTACTTCTTCTTGTGAGAAGGTATTCCATTTATAACAGGAGTCCCTCCAAGTGAAATTCCTGGGGTAGCAGTCTTCATAGTCTCAATCTCATGCTCATCTCTGTATACCTGTGTGTGTCCCCAGTGAGATTTCAAGGGGTTTGCTCTGTGCCACAGTTGCTGCTGTCGTTGCTGTGTACTATAGGTTACTTGGCCTTACAAAACTTGCCTTTTTAGGGAGATTTGTCCCTTCTCCTCACACAATTGACTCAGTAAGTAAAATACCCTCAGCGAATCCTTGAACCAGAGCTGTTTTTGTTGTCGATGCTTCCAAAGACTGTTCTACCCAGAGAGCACCAATATGTCCTTAGCCATGTCCTTTTGCCCCAAACCTTGCCTTCTCTTGGGTTTTGAATTCTCTAGGTCTTTTGTAACCTGTACTGCAACATTCTTTTGGCTGTCTTTTTTTTCCCCCAGCAGCAGTGGCATGTGCCTCTAGTTTCATTTCCTTCTGTTTTTCCCCTATTTATTTCTTAAGGTCCTGTGTCTTCTCTATCTGTGTAAGACTAACGCTATTCACTGGATCATAGTTTCTTTTGTCCTTTCTTTTCTTTTCTCTTTGTTTTGTGATCTTGACATATATTTTCCTAACATACTCCTTCAGGTTTTGCTTTATGGGATCCTTTCCATAGTGAGGGCTATGAAGAAAAGAAGTTCTAGGACTACAGACAGCATCCACTATTCAAATATTAGGTTATTAAGTATGAAATGTCCGATTTCCTTAAGTACTAAATTTGACAGTTGATATTTCTTTTTTTTTTTTTTTTTTGAGGCAGAGTCTCACTCTGTTGCCCTGGCTAGAGTGAGTGCTGTGGCGTTAGCCTAGCTCACAGCAACCTCAAACTCCTGGGCTCAAGCAATCCTCCTCCCTCAGCCTCCCGAGTAGCTGGAACTACAGCCATGCGCCACCATGAATGTCTAATTTTTTTCTGTATATTTTTACTTGTCCAGATAATTTCTTTCTATTGTTTTAAGTAGAGACGGGGTCTCACTCTTGCTCAGGCTGGTCTCGAACTCCCGAGCTCAAACAATCCGCCCGCCTTGGCCTCCCAGAGTGCTAAGATTACAGGCATGAGCCACCGCGCCTGGCCTGCAGTTGATATTTCTGACATTTCACTTTGACACTTCTTGTTTTATTTTTATTGTGAAGGTACACCCTTAGTCTTACAAATGCATGTTTTGGTTTGTGATTATCTGTCAGTTTTTTTAGAGCAATTTTTGTGAAACCATGGATAAGTCAAAAATCCGTGTTATTTTCGAATACGATTTCTGTCCTGGAACCAATGCAGGACAGACAGCTCAAAATATCAACAAAGTGTTTGGGGAAGGATGTGGCTAATGAATTTACAGTATGTCAATGGTTTGAGAGGTTCCATTTTGGTGATTTTAATCTTGAACATGAGTCACGTGGACGACCTGAGACCAAGGTGGATAATGATGAACTGAAAGCTTTAGTGGAAGCGAATCCATCTCAACCTACGTGTGAATTAGCAGCAAGTTTGACATTACTACTCCAACAATATTG
Source organism: Propithecus perrieri (assembly GCA_963574695.1). Lineage (NCBI taxonomy): Eukaryota > Metazoa > Chordata > Mammalia > Primates > Indriidae > Propithecus > Propithecus perrieri. Next base: position 2,647 of record CAUYRB010027738.1, read on the forward strand.
GACCATTGAAACAAATAGGCAAGGTAAAGAAGCTGGATGGATGTGTTCCACATGAATTAAATGAGCGTCAGCAGAGAAATCATCTCGAAGCTTGCCTTTCTTTGCTGTTATGACATAAGGGTGAACTATTTCTGTACTGTATTGTTACGTGTGATGAAAAATGGATTCTTGTATTAACTGATCAACACACAAGTGTATAATATATAAGAATAACATCTATTGGATGTCGGGCAGGGGGGAGGGGGGAGGAGGGGACCGGTATTTGCATACACAAAGAGTGCAATGCGCACCATCCAAGGGATGGACACCCTTGAAACTCGGACTCGGGGTGGGAGGGGGGAGGCAGGGCAATATACGTAACCTAAACATCTGTACCCCCATAATATGCTGAAATAAAAACCAAAAAAACCAAAAAAACAAAAAAAATGGATTCTTTTTGATAATCACAAGCATTCGGCACAATGGCTGGATAAAGATGAAGTGCCAAAACACAGTACAAAACTGAATATTCATCAAAAAATGCTAATGGTGTCTGTTTGGTGGTCCAGCGCTGGTATTATCCACTACAGCTTCATGAATCCTGGTCAATCGATTACAGTGGATGTCTACTGCAACCAATTGGATGAAATGATGAGGATGCTTGCAGTTAAGCAACCGAGATTGGTCAATAGTGACAGACCAATCCTCTTACAAGACAACGCTCGACCACATGTCGCACAAACAACTCTGCTCAAACTACAGAGGCTGGACTTGGAAACTCTGTCATCCACCATATTCACCAGACCTTGCACCAACTGACTACCACTTTTTCCAGGCTTTGGACCACTTCTTGCAAGGAAAATTATCCAAGTCTCAACAAGCTGTGGAAAACAAATTTCATGATTTCATCACCACTTGCTCTCCAGGCTTCTTCACTGCTGGCATAAACAAGATACCGTTAAGATGGCAAAACTGTGTTGATAGTTTAGGCACATACTTTAATTGTATTGCTTCTTGTTTGAGATATAATAAACTAAACTTGTGATTTAAAATCGAGCATTTCATATTTAATGACCTAATAAAACCTGTTTACCTACCTTCACATTCCTAAGCAGGGTAATTTCTTCCAGGAGGTATTATTTAATCCAGACCAGACCCATATATATTGAAATCCTGCTTTAGAGAGTTTCATCTTCTCTCCCCTTTCCTTAGCGTCCTAACTCTCCGAATGCCCTTGAGTAGCTCCCTTTTTGGCCTAGATAATCCTGTTTCTCAAATGACAATTACTGTGTCACCTGAAACTCACTAAACAATACCTCACATATCCTATGCTGCTCATTGTGGTCTTCCTCTCTCTTGATTCTTTCCAAATGTTTTGTAATCAGTCATCAAGAGAGGGATTGAAACCTGCTCTTATTATTGACATTTTGTCTGTAGTTTTCAGAGGGCACCTCAATAGTTTTCTGAATCTGGGTTCCCTTATAGGAAGGGGGGGCAGTAATGGGAGGTTATTCCAGTTTACTTTTATATTTTCCTTTTATTTTCCATTAAATCTCAGTCTGAGTTACCTTATTGTACCTAATGACAGAAAATATACCCTATTATTATATCAAAACATCATGTTGTATGCCTTTACAATCTACTCTTAAATTAATCAATCAATCTATCTTTCTATCTATCCGTCCATCCACCTTGCCTTTAGGCCTGGGGATATTTTGGGGGATACATCCCTCCCTCTTTTCCCTTTGCTGTAGGCTCAGTTTGACCTCTAAGATCTTAAGACTTTTCTACCTTCATTTCCCAATAATCCCTTGATTTGCTTTCTGACATTTCTAAAGCTAAAACGGTCTCCTGGGCTGTGGTTTTCTGTTCATTTAAAACACGCTGTAGTTGCTCTGCCTGCTGCCAAGGTCCTTAAGCTGTTGCTGTGCCAACCAGATTCTCAAGGCCAAGGCATTACCATCACAGTCTTTTTTTAGTACATTGTTTTTTTGTTCTCATTTTGTTCCCTTTGGATTTTGTGGTACTTTATTTCATTAGGTTTTTTCCTGCCATTTCCATCCTAAAAGCAGCTATATTCTCCATGTATTCAGGGCTCTCATACTTCTTGATCTGGTTTCCAATAAAGCTCATCATCCTTTTGAGTCTTTGAAATCCATAACCAGGATCAGGGTCTACTTAAAGGAACAATCAGAACCAATTCAATAGTTTGTGGTCAAGGAAAGGGGGCCTTAGAAGCAAGGCATACAAGTCATACACATCTCTAGGTGAGTCGCACTATGTTACCCTCTTTGACAACGAATGTAGTTCAGAATAAGGTAAAGAACAGCATAATATAGGCAACTGGTACCAGCTACTAACACTTAAAGCACCAATCAATCCTTACCTACCAAAGCTCAATCTGCAGCCACAACAGAGAAACAGAATGGAGGAAGAGTATGATATCAAGGAAAAAGCTATAGTATCCCAATCATGCCACTATGCTAAAGAGTAAGGATATGTCCAAAAAAAAAAAAAAGACAGAAGCTTTATTTATAATAGTCAAACACTAGAAACAACCCAAATGCCCATTAACAACAACAACAACAAAACCAGATAAACAAATTGTGGTATTTTGTTATATGGAAAACGACTCAGCAAAATAAAAAAAATTAGATTAAACATTTTGGGCAATGTTTCATAGGTGCTATTGTACACTTCATGTTGCATCATATCCAGAGGCACATAATAATGTTGGGCTGTCCTAATAATAGTGGTGCTAAGTTTAATCACTTTGCTAAGATTTCTCCATTGACAAAAACATTTTTCCTTTGTAATCAGTAAATTATCAGGGAGCAGTGATACTTTGAGACTTTATGTATGTCTTTTTCATGCATAAACAACAATTCTGACCCAATAAATTTAGCATCCATTGATGATCCTCAGTAAATCCATTATGACATTGGGGCTGCAAAATAATGATTTTCTAAATCTGTCATCCTTCTACATTTATTAGCTGCCATTCTTCTATAAAGAAAAACTTTCCTTTTCAGTTCTTTTCTTTTTGTTTACCTTTTTTTTTTTTTGAGACAGAGCCTTGCTTTGTTGTCCAGGCCAGAGTGCAGTGGCATCAGCCTAGCTCACAGCAACCTCAAGCTCCTGGGCTCAAGAGATCCTCCTGCCTCAACCTCCCAAGTAGCTGGGACTACAGGCATGTGCCACCATGCCCGGCTAATTTTTTCTATATATATTTTTAGTTGTCCGATTAATTTCTTTCTATTTTTTTTTTTTTTTAGTAGAGACGGGGTCTTACTCTTGATCAGGCTGGTCTCGAACTCCTGAGCTCAAACGATCCACCCGCCTCAGTCTCCCAGAGTTCTAGGATTATAGGCGTGAGCCACCATGCCCGGCCCAATTTTTTTTTCTGAATGGAGTATTTTAGTGGTATCACTCTCAGGGACTTAGAAATGTACAAATGTTAGTACCATACTATTCATGGTTTTATACCCTTTTAATATAAGTTTTGGGGATCTAATGTACAGCATGGTGACAATAGTTAATAATATTTTATTGTTTACTTGAAATTTGCTAAGAGAGTAGTAATAGATATTAATATTAAGTGCCCTCAGCACACGTACACACACACACACACACACACACACACTCACACAATAGTAACTGTGGTGATGGATAGGTTAATTAATTTGATTGGGTAAACATTTCACAGTGTATGCATATATTGAATCATCAGGTAGTACACTTTGAATATATACAATTTTTGTCAATTATACCTCATTAAAAATGAGAAAAATAAAATAAAAAAGAAAAAGTAAAATAAATCTTGTTTTATGGAGATCTTTTTGCATAAATGCATGTATTACTGTTATTTTTAATGGCTGTGTAGTATTCTATAGTACGAGGATACAAAATTTTATTTAACTAGGTTCTTAGAAATGGACATTTGTTCCCCATCTTTTGCCATTTGTTGACAGTGATGCTACAAATATCTTTGTATATATCTTTTGTGAACACATTGGAATTTATCTTTAGGTATTACTAGGTCTCAGGATATGCATTTAAAATTTAAAAAGTATTACCAAAGTAACCACCATAAAGATCATCCTCTCAACAGCAATGCACAAAGTACCAGTTTCCCTACACTCTTACAATACAATGTGTCGTTATGTTAGAAAATCTTTGCAAATTTGAAAGGCTAATAAAAAAATCTATCTCCTGGTAGTTTATAATTACATTTTTTGTATTATGAGATTGTATACTTTTTCATCTGTATGAAAGCCATTTGTAGGTATTAATACTTTACTAAGAGTGTTAATTCAGATGTTTTGACCATTTTTTACTATTTTCGTCATTTCCCTTAATATTTATAAAGGAAATTAGCTCTTTGTTATATGCGTTACAAATATTTTCTCAGATTCTCTTTGTCTTTTGATTTTATTTATAGAATTTTCCCATGCAGGAAAAAATGATTATTTATTTGTATTATTTTAATTAACAAATCATAACTGTATACATTTATGGGATACAATGTGATGTTTTGATATATATTTATATACACACACGCACACAAAGTCGAATGATTAAATCAGTCTAATTAACATATCCATCATCTCACTTATTTTTCATTCTGAAACATTTGAAATTTAGCTATTTTGAAATATACAATACCTTATTATTAACTACAGCCACCCTGAAATTGATTTGTTCTGCTATGCAATAGATCTCAAAAACGTATTCCTCCCATCTAACTAAAATGTTGTGCCCTTTACCATATGATCCAGCAATCCCACTTCTGGGTATATATCCAAAGGAGTTGAGATCAGGATGTTGAAGACATATCTGCACTCCCTTGTTCATTGCAGCATTATTCACAATAGCCAAGACATGGAATCAACCTAAACATCCATCAAAGGATGAATGGATAAATAAAATGTGGTATATGCACACAATAGAATACTATTCAGCCTTTAAAAAGAAGGAAATTCTATCATTTACAACAATGTGGAGAAACCTGGAGGACATTACGCTAAGTGAAATAAGCCAGGCACAGAAAGACACATACTGCATGATCTCACTCATATGCGGAATCTAAAAAAACATAGTTTTTATATAATCAAATTCGTCAATCATTTTCCATTTGTAGCTTCATCATTTTACTTATTTTTAAAGTTTTATTGAAATATAATGTACAGAAAAGTGCACGCTATCACACATATGATAAGTATGGTTCAATGAATTTTCATAAACTGAATAATTCCATGTAACCAGCACTTAGATGAATAAACGAAACAAGACCACTACCCGTGTAGTCACTGTCCACTCCTTTCCATGCAGGGATTTGGTTGTTTTATATGGCTTCATTTTTTATATGACTTTTTCTAAAAATCCATTTTTGGGTAAAGAGTGAGCCCAGGATCAAATTTTATTTTATTCTGTATGACTCTCTCATTGTCCCAATACCATTTATTAAATAATTTATCTTTACTGATAATGACATTCCACCTTTATCATATACCAGTTTCATTTAGGCATTGGACCTACTTCTGAATTCAGTTTTGTTTCATCAATGTATCCATACTTTTAACCAGAGGAGTCCGTGGTCTAACTTTTAAAAAGATCATTCTAGCTGCTTGTGTGGAGAATGGGCCGTGTGTTGGAGGAATGAGCAGAGTGCACACAGTGCAAGTACGGAGACCATTTACAAGGATATTGTAGTAATTTAGGTGAGAAAAAATAATGACTTCGACTAGGGAGGTTCAGCAGTATAGACAGGAGTGGTCAGATCTGACGTATGGTTTACGATTTAATGCATGTATCAGTACCACACAATTCTTTTTTTTTTTTCACTAATCAACACCGAGGTGCACACTATTCTTTTAGTTTCTGTATTTTTATAGTATACTTTAATATCTCATAATGCCAATCCCTCCTCATCACTCTTATACAATTTTTCTGGCCTTTTTTGAATGTCTCTTTTCATATGGACTTTACATTCAGTTTGCCTAGTTTTGAAAAATCTGATTGGTGTTTTGATCAGTATCAAATTAAACTTATAAATTAATATAAAGAGAAGAATTAACATCTGTATACTAAGAGTTATCTTACCCAGTAATGGGACATTTATTGAAGATTTTGTATCCCTCAGAAGTGCATAAAGGATTTCTTCATACAGATCTTTTAGGTTTCACATATTTTAGTCTTGAGTTTTTTTGTATAATAGTTGCTATTTGAAATGAATTCTTTTCTATTTTATATTATATTTTTATTGTCAATTATTAATTTCTGAAACATGCAAAAGTATAAAAAATCAGACATCCATGTTTCTACCACCTAGACTTAATGAATGTCAAAATTTTTTATATTTTTCATTTTTTAAAGAATAAAAAGATTAAAAGCAAAATTAAGTTCCCCACTCATCTCATTGATCTCCTTGCCTCCTTACAGATAAGCTGATATTGGAGAGTATCCCTCCTATATTCATATGCACCCATAAGCGTTATATGGTATTGACTTGTGCATTGTTAGATTTTACAGTATCATAGGGTACATGCCATTTTACAACTTGTTTTTTTCTATTCAATATTTTGTTTTTGAAATTTAGCTGTGTTTTCACATGTAGTTTTATTTAACTCACTTTAACTGAACAAGAGAAACCTATTGTATGAATATAACAAAGTTTTAACAAATCCCTTCCACTATTACTGGACATTTGATTGTTTTTCAACTTTTTGGTATTTGAAACTATTCTGCAATGAACATACTTGTGTATACATCTTCAACATTACTGGATATTACCACATTTCTTTCTGAATAAGTCCAACACACTTATTCATTTATTCCACAAATATTTATTTACTTCCAAATATGTGCCAGATGCTATTCTAAGAGCTATGTATACAACAGTGTGTTAGTCTGCTTTTGCTACTGTAACAGAATACTTGAGACTGGGTAATTTATTTTATTTTATTTTATTATTTTTTGAGACAGAGTCTCACTCTGTCATCCAGGGTAGAGTGCCGTGGCAGCATCATAGCTCACTGCAACCTCAAACTCCTGGGCTCAAGCGATCCTCCCGCCTCAGCCTCCCGAGTAGCTGGAACTACAGGCACACACCATGACGCCTGGCTAATTTTTCTAATTTTAATAGAGATAGAGTCTTGCTCTTGCTCAGGCTGGTCTCGAACTCCTGACCTCAAGCGGTCTTCCTACCTCGGCCTCCCGGAGTGTTACGATTACAGGCGTGAGCCACCGCGCTAGCCGAGACTGGGTAATTTATAAGGAAGAGAAATTTATTTTCTCCAAGTGGAGGCTGGAAAGTCCAAGATCAAGTCACCAGCAGGTTCAGTGTTTGGTGAGGGCTGCTTTCTGCTACCAAGATGGCACTTTGCTGCTGCATCGTGCAGAGGAAAAGAACACCATGTCCTCACATGGTGGAAAGTGGAAAGGTAGAAGGGCAAGTGAACTAAATGCTGTGTGAAGAATCTTTTCTAAGGGCCAGGCGCGGTGGCTCACGCCTGTAATCCTAGCTCTCTGGGAGGCCGAGGCGGGCGGATTGTTTGAGCTCAGGAGTTCGAAACCAGCCTGAGCAAGAGCGAGACCCCGTTTCTACTAAAATTAGAAACAAATTAATCGGCCAACTAAAAATACATGGAA
>CAUYRB010027741.1:0-25931 GCA_963574695.1 Propithecus perrieri
AATTAATTTCTTTCTATTTTTAGTAGAGACGGGGTCTCGCTCTTGCTCAGGCTGGTCTCGAACTCCTGAGCTCAAACAATCCGCCCGCCTCGGCCTCCCAGAGTGCTAGGATTACAGGCGTGAGCCACCGCGCCCGGCCTAGGCCTATCTTTAAGAAAGACCAAGGAGGGCCAGGCACAGTGGCTCATGCCTATAATCCTAGAACTCTGGGAGGCCGAGGCAGGAAGACTGCTTGAGGCCAGGAGTTAGAGACCAGCCTGAGCAAGAGTGAGACCCCATCTCTGCAAAAATTAGCTGGGTATGGTGGTGCACAACTTGGGGAGGCTGAGGCAGGAGGACTGCTTGAGCCCAGGAGTTTGAGGTTGCAGTGAGCTATGATGATGCCACTGCACTCTAGCTGGGCAATGGAGTGAGATCCTGTCTCAAAAAAATTTTTTTTAAAAGACCAAGGAGCAAGTGGCAAATACACCAGTCTAGTGTGGAGCAATCAGGAAAAAAAGAATCTTTGACCCATGTTTGTAGGCTGCCAGCTCTACAAACACCAGTCAGTGGTAACAACCAAAAGACAATGCCCACTCACAGATAATGTGTAAAAGATGAGTGGTCCATTCAGTTCTTCCAGTCACGCATCTACCACCATTCAACAGTCCATTAAACATTCAACAGTAACACTTTCAAGTACTAAGAAATAAATATATATTTGTCTCCAAAAATACATAAGAAAAAAAAAGATTCCCTTACATTTGAAAAACTGACTTTTTTCCCCATAAGTGACTCTGAAGTAACCTATTTAACACACTTCCCTTCAATGCCTGGTGCCTCCTGTGTGTCAGGATTCAGACAGAGATTTCTCATTTTAAATGGGAAACCTTAAAACAACTAGCAATAACTAAATGAACCTAATCATTTTCTTAGGCCACTACAATAATACCAGTGCCTTTGTCGTGATCTTCTCCACTTCTCTTTCTACCCTCTATACTGTGAGCCCCCAGAAGGCCGAGTCTCCTTCACTGCTAGCCACCACTTTGTCCCCACTGGCTAGCCTGATCCTGGCACAACAGTCCTCAACCCTTGCTGCACACTGAGATTACCTGTGGAACCCAAGCCCCAACCTCTGAGTCCTGAATCAGTGTGCCCAGGGTGAGCCTGGGCAAGTCCAGCACAAATGATTCTACTGAGAATCACTGAGCCAGCTAGATGCAAGCATTCCAACAAGCCTGATGCTTCTGCCTCTGCAATGCCTCTTGCACCCAAAAAAAAAAAAAAAAAAATCACCTGTTTTCCATTCCTGAATTTGATCCTTCATCTTGCATTTCCCAGCCTAATGAATAGTAGCCCAACCACTCATACTGTCTAGGCTAGAAACCTTAAGCAATCTTCCAGGTGTAAAACTTCAAAATCAACTTCAACTCCTCTATGACCAATTATCACCAAGTCTGCAAGGTGTCTGAAGCCCAACTACTTTCCACTGCTCTAGTCAGAGACTTTTCAGCTCAATTTCAGTAGGTTCCTAACTGGTCTTTTGCCTCCTATTCTCCCATTACACCCCCCATCAGTTTGTTTTTTACAACATTGCTATATATCCGTGTCACTCCTGTAGACAAACACCTTCCATATGTACATACTTACTTGCTTGTGTATGTAAAAACATTCTTTTTTTTTTTTTTTTTTGAGACAGAGTCTCACTCTGTTGCCCGGGCTAGAGTGCCGTGGCATCATCCTAGCTCACAGCAACCTCAAACTCCTGGGCTCAAGCAATCCTCCTGCCTCAGCCTCCCGCGTAGCTGGGACTACAGGCATGCGCCACCATGACCGGCTAATTTTTTCTATATATTTTTAGTTGTCCAATTAATTTCTTTCTAATTTTAGTAGAGATGGGGTCTCGCTCTTGCTCAGGCTGGTTTCGAACTCCTGAGCTCAGAACGATCCGTCCACCTCGGCCTCCCAGAGTGCTAGGATTACAGGCGTGAGCCAACGCGCCCGGCCAATATCTTTATTTTTTGAAAGGTAATTGTCATCCTTTTTTTCCTCTGTCTTGTAGGGATAAGGTGATAAGACTTATTCCCAAAACAGAAGAGGAAGCATATGCACTGAAGAAAATATCCCAGCAACTCAAGGTAATAGAGCATTCCTACACTTGCAGTGGAATTATGCTTGTAATGTGTCTATAGGACTTTGCTGACTAGAGTTGAATAATCAGAGTTAATTAGCCAGAGGAAGTAAGGGCTAAGAGATGACTTGAAAGTCTTTTAAATGATACTTAAGGCTACTCAAGAGTTTTCTGTCTGACACATTATCTGTTTACTGTCCATCTCCTGGGTAGCACGTAAGCTTCATGAGAGAGTCTGTCTATTTTTGTTCATTGCTATATTCCCAATCAGTGTCTGGAATAGCCCTGAAGCTCAGTAAATGGGGTTTTTTGTTTGTTTTTCTTAATGAATGAGTGAATTTAGTTTATAGTACTCCAGAACTTCTCTTTTCCTTTCTGAGATCTTCCTGCTGATCATCCAGGTACTTTACTCCTCATTAAAACTTCAAACAGAAGTAAGTTGAGGAATAGAAAAGCAAAAAATTCAAGTTAATTAATTTTGCTATGTTTCAGTGGGTCTGATAAGAGAATTTTGTTAGCAAAGGTTGAAGTCTCTGATTATTCAATCTTTGATGAATTTTATGGATTTTAGAGTGAGAGAGTTTCTCATCTCCCCATTGGTGCATATAATTGAGTGTTAGCTTTTAACTATAAGGTTATGATGAGAAGTGTGGCAATTGGCTCTTTTCCATGCCAACCAAGACAGAAGCAAGGCCATAAATTGTGTGGTGGTTTAGACTTCATTTTAATGGACAGCAAAGCAGATTGCCAAAGGAGCCTCATTAGTCTTCACGGGATAGGAAAATATTTTTTCTAGATGACTAAAGTAAAGTCCTACCTGAAGAAGTGTTAGGATATGAGGGAGGAGGGATAAACTTCGTGGCTTCTGGAGATATTTTTAATTACCAAACTTTTGATCTTTTACTTATGATTTGGTTTTTCTCTTTGGCATCTTCCCTGCAAATGCTGAATTTATTTGCAAATGAGCTTTTGAACTTTTGGTTTGTCAATTTCCTTTCTTCCTCCTCCTTCCCAGCCCCTACACAGTGTGTAGTTCAAGCCTAGCACAAAGGCCCACAGTGAGGATACAGGAGCTCTTCCCAAATCGTGGTTATTTTACCGAACACCAGAGAGGTTGTGCTCACCGGGCATCTCCTAAACCTCCTCTCCTCCTCAAAGGAATCTGCTTCTGGATTCCTTTGAGGCTGATGACCATGTATGATCTTCTGGTCATGTATGATCATCCCCCATGACATCCTTCTCAATAATGGTACCTAAATATTCTCTAAACAATCCACCAGGGACTTAAAAGTTGCAAAGAAGCAAAGCAAGTTTTGAGTAGAAGTTTCCATCTCCACTGAAATTGTGTTTACATATCCCACTGCAAAAATAAAACAGCCACTTTTCACTTTGGAGTCCAGTGTTTTAGGGAACAAAGATTCTGAACCAAATATTGGAACAAGAGATTTCTCAAAGGATGCTCCTCCAATTTGTGGATCTATTTATATAACAGGCCTTACAAAGTAAACGAAAGTGAAATTGCACGGTTATATATGTGATGATCGCCTGCTGTTATCACAAGCAATAAAATTACGTTAGTGAGGACTATAGGGGTTACTTATAAGCTCTTGGAAATCATCATAGACAGAACCAAAGGGTACAGACCATACATAGGGCTGCTGGCACTGATGACCACACATTTACATAGGGCGGTTTTTTGTAAGCATTTAAAGAAAACCATTCCTGCATATTGTTTTCATTTTGTCCTTAAGGGAAGGTGCAACAGGGGGAGGAAGTAAAGGATGTAAAATAGTGTAGGGGTCAACTGTGAGAAGGGAGGAAAAGGGGCTGGTGAGGAAAGAGGGGGCAAAGTGAAGGGAAGAAAGGGGTTGGCACTACAGTATTGATCCCGCTCCACAGAAAATCACATCCAGCACCTCCCAGCCACCATGAGCCACTCACAATGCCACGTGCTTTCTATACATTGCCTCATTTTAATAGTCCTATGGATAAGTACTACTGTTATTGCTATTTTGCAGTTGAAGAAACTGAGGGAGACAGAGGTGAAGTAGCTTGCCCAGGTCACAGTGTGGAGCTGGGACATGCATCTAGTCAGTGCCAAGCCCTCTGGGACCCGTAACAGGCCTGCCTCTTGCCTCTCAGTCTAGTCGGTTTGCTCTGATCATCTTCGTAATGGAGAAGATTAGACTCAGACTGTGAACGTGACCATACTGTCATTCATTCCTGCAGTCGGAGGTCACCAAGACAGCCCCCAGGTTCAATGATTTGCAGGAAGACTCACCCAACTCGGCATATAGTCCTACTCACATCTATGATTTATTATAGCAATAGAATACGAGCACAATCAGCAAAGGGAAAAGGAGCATTGGGTGAAGCCCAGGGAGAACCGGGAACAAGCTTCCAAGAGTCCTCCCCCAGTGGAGCACACAGGCTGCACTTAATTCCACCAGCAACAAGTTGTGCCAACAAACGTACAATATCAACTAGCAGGGAAACTCATTATAGACTCAATGCCCAAGGTTTTTATTGGGGTCTGGTCATGTAGCTACCCTCTGCCTAGCACATACCAAAATTTCAGACTCCCAGAAGGAAGGTAGGTGTTCGGCAAGAACCATATTTTTTTGCACGAACGGTTTAAGCACAGCGAGCTGTTCTTATTCATTAGGGTGTTAGGAACCCTCCCTAAATCCAAGTTTCCAGATGCCAGTCAAGGGCCAATTTTGCAAGCAGGGCTTTCTAAAGATAGCATTTCTCAGGCCTGCTCTGTTAAATCTCTTCTACACATTTCTTCATTTCCTTTCACTAAAGAAGTCATTTTATTGGACTGAAGTTTGAGATATTGAGCTCAGATAAATTTCTATCTAAAAGCATCATGGTACCTTGATGTCATTTTAAATTCGAATGATTTCACCAAGAGATACATTTGCACTATGGAAAGCAGCAATTCTGGCCAGGCAGAGAAAGCAGCCTGCGGAGAAGAAAGAATATGACTGTCTGTCATCTTCTGCCCCGTGGAGCTGATGGAACAGAATTAGGGCCATTTCTAACAGCTTCTTTGCATTCCCTGTGCGGCGGCGCCTCCAGGTAAAAAGGAGAAAGGTTTTCTGGGAAGCCTTTAGTTGCCCTAAAGCACAGTGTAGCAGACAGAATTCTGAGATGGCCCCAAGATTTCTGCCCCCTGGTGCACACGCCCTGAATAATCGCTCTACTGAGTGTGGGAGAAGCCTGTGAATGTGATGGGATGGCCATACCCTTGGTGGTGTCACATTATATGGCAGAGAGGAAACTACCTAGGGCGGACCTGACCTCATCAGGTGTGAGCCCTTTAAAAGCAAAGCGTTTTCTCCTGTTGTTCACAGAGGAAGAAATCAGAGAAGAGCTCCTCCTGGTCTCCAAGTGAGCAGTTCTCAAACTGCTATGCTGTGAACTGGCTGTGGGGGCATGTGGCAAGGAATGTCAGTGGCCCCTAGGAGGGGAAAGTTGTCTTCAGCTGATAGGCAGTAAGGAAATGGAGTCATCCTTCCTACGACCACAAGGAGCTGGATTCTGCCACAACCACATAAGCTTGAAAGAGGACACGGAGGTCCAGAGGAGAATGCAGCCCAGCCAACACCTTGATTTAAGCCCCCTGAGACCCTAAGAGATAATTCCACCAGCTGTGCTCAGACTTCTGACCTACAGAACTGTGAGATGAGAAATGAGTATTGTTTTAAGCTGCTACATTTGTAGTAAGTTCTGTGGCAATAGAAACCTCAAACAGTAAGGTAACGACTTACATCTTGGCCTTTGGATCTCAGATTTATACATGAATGCTTTAGGTTAGTTTTCCTGATTTCTGTGGCTTTAACCAAGCATCTTAGGGAAAGTGAAAAGTTATTGGATGCCATGCTTAGACTATAAATTCACAATGTCTTATCTAAAACATGAACAAATGCAAAATGTATGTACAATGTTGAATGGAATCTGAAAAGGGATGGTCAAAGCATAGCTAATTAGACATAGAACTGCTGTTACAAAGCCGGTTACTTTCCTAATTAAATTTTATGGTTTTGCTGAAGAATTAAAACAAGAAAGTTAAACAGAAAACCATGCCCCCAGAGAACTGGATTGAGAAAGCACCAACCAATTAAATTGTTAATTAAGAGCATAACCATGATTTAAATAAAATTATGATGGAAAGGGAACAGTTTGCAGGTGAGTAAAATTAGAGTCCGAACACCGTGTTCTGCCTGCATTTCCTCACAAAGCCTTTGTGCTCAGAAGGAATAGAAACAGCCTTATGTAAGATCATAAAGTTTCTATTATACAGTTGACACATTCTTGTAGGAAAAAAGGACATTTCTGTTTGCAGTTTTCTCCATCAGAGAGCTATCAGATAGGAAACCATCCCGTTTGTCCAAAAGTTTGTCATTTTTTTCAAAATGAAATGCAACATCAGAAATATGAGTTCGTTTTTCGGGTGTCATTGCATGACACCCGAAAGAGTCATAAAATCCCATGGAGGAGAACTGTATTCCTATGAGGAAGGTTTCATCTCTTCTCCTTGCTTTGTATGTGAGATTTGCCACTGCTGTCCCAGATGTGGTCTCCCTCACTCCCACCCCAGTACTGTGCTGTGGTTGACTGCTGCCTGCTCTAATCCTCCTTGCTGTGCTCCCAAGTCATACACCTGGACCTACTGGAACTTTGGAACACCTGCAATCCCTGGAAGTTTATAAATTCAACATCCAACTGGACGGTTTAATTGATTGGAAAACTCGTGAGGAAGAAGATGGGTGGTAGAATTCATGTTCTGAAAGTTATTCCCAATTTTATTAGAAACCGATTGTGTGATTATAGGGTCTCTTAATCTGGCTGTGGTAGACAGAATTCTAGGATGGCCCCCAAGATTCTTGGCTCTGGTGCACACACATCTTCTCCCAGTTAATCCATCAAACACTAATCTAGGTACTTCTGTAAAAGGATTTTGCAGATGTAACCGAGGTGCCAAGTCAGTTACCTCTAAGATATGGAAATTACCAAAGGGGGCCTCATCTAATCAGGTGAGCCCTTGAAAAACAGGTTTTCTCCAGCTGATTGCAGAAGAGGTGATGAGACTCTCATTCCTCCTGGCATGGAAAAATCAAACATCCCATGTTGTGATCTGCCATGTGGCAAGAAATTGCAGGTGGCCTCTAGTTGGTGAAAGCTATGCCCAGACTACTAAAAGAAAAATAGGGACCTCAGTCCTACAGCCCCAAGGAAATAAATTTTACCAACAAACAGAATATAAAAGCCTCCTGAGCCCCAGATGAGCCCACAGTCCCAGCTGACATCTTGATTTCAGCTCAGTGACACCCTGTCAGAATCCAGCCACACTGTGCCCAGACTTCTAGCCTATAGAAACAGTGAAATAATAAAATCGAACTGCTAAACTCGTGGTCATTTAGCAATAATAATCTAACACAATGGCCTTACACAGCCAGTAGCTTGGCATGCTGGCTGAAGAGGCACAGAAGCATTGGGAGTGACATGGAAAGGTAAAAGTGAGGAAGAGATCAAGAATTTGGTCTGGGAAAAAAAAAAAAAAGAATTTGGTCTGTCAGTACATTTGGGGAAGGAAATTGCATTTCGGTTTTTTTGTTTGTTTATTTTGTGAAAGGCTTTGTAAAGTAATGAAGTAACATTATTTTTGCTTTCTCTGGCATGATTTTTAAAAGAGAGAAAAAGCTGCTTATTATCCAGGCAGATGTCTAAATGCAGTTATGGATTAAATTTCAGGAACACAGTTTTCAGACGTGGCTTGCATTTTTCTCTCTTGTGTGGCTATTGATAATTGGTAAACTCAATAACAAAAACATATGAAGAGAAACGATATAACATGTGGAAAAGCAGGAATACATTAGAAACATTCTTTGGAAAGTAAAAAACCCTCTACTAGGTTATGATGATGATCTACCCCAGTGATCCTTTGTTTTATTTAATCAACTGGGTTGATGACATGACCTTGGGCTTATGACATTTTAAGCTGATCGTGTTTCTTCTCTATTGTAAGACTTTCCAGTTTTGATGTTTAAACAATCTGAGACTAATTTTTAAACATTGAAAGGAGTCACTCTTGTTAGGTGTAGTGACTGCCATTCCTACAGAACTTGAGAGGACAGTTTGACAGGTCTGGTCTCGCACAGTCTCTCATAAAAGGTGATCTCGACAGGGCTTTTTCATGCACCTGCCATCGCCTGTCATTGCCTCATTTGCATGTCCACTGGTTGGCAGGCTGGGATAGCAGCACAATGGTACCACATGTCTCATTGTCTAGCTGGCCAGCCTAGGCTTATTTACTTGGAAGTCACAGGTTCCAAGAGTGAAACACAGCAAACTTACAAAACTCCTTGAATCCCAGCTTAGAGCTCAGATGGTGTCACTTCTGCCACATTCTACAAGCCAAAGGATGTCACAGGGCCAGCCCAGATTTAAGGAGTGGAAAAACAGACTCTACTACTTGATAAAGAGTATTGCAAGGTGTGCATACCAACAGGAGAAGAATTTGTAGTCATTTTTGTAATCCAACCACCCCATACACACAAACACCGCCATTCCAATCTGTCACCAAATCCCAGATAGAAGATGACAGCTACCTAACCTCTCCTCTGTGGTCTCACAGCCACTGCCACGGTTCCGGCCCAGGTCAGCTTTAGCCCGAGTTGCACCAGTCTCTCAAATGTCCTTTCTGTGGCCTTCCCGCATGGCTCCTCCTAACTGTGCTCCGCACTGTAGCCAGGGTGATCTTTCTGAAATGAAAAACTGACCAAGTCGCATCTCTGCTTAAAACCTTGTAAGTGTGCCCCATAGTTGACGGGAGTAATTCCCAGTCCACACTACCCATAGAATCACCTGGGAAGCTTTTTATAAAAGGCTGCTATCTGCCCCACTGCCAGAGATTCTGACTCAGTTGCTCAGGTGAAGCTTTAATGTTAGTATTTTTTTAAAAGCTCCCTAGGGGATTCTAGATGTAACCAAGATAGTTACCCCCAGCCTAGGGTATAGACTTCAAACTCTTTGGCATGACACACAGGGCCCTTGAAATCACACCTGCTTTCCTGCCCATGCTTCCCAGCATCTGTCGCTATCCTTGGCTCAGTGTCCATCACCCTAGCCATACTGAACCAATCGTGGTTTCTCACCTAAGTGCCTTTTCTCCAGCTGTACCTCTTCTCTGGAATGCTCTCTCTTCTCTTCTTTGCCCACCTGGTAAACACCACTCATCTTTGAAACTTAGGCTAAAGCATCAGGTGCTCCTTGAATTCTTTGACACTCACTGAATTGTATGGACAGTTATATCCTAGCATCTATATCCCTTCGTGCTTTCTCCACCCACCCATCCCCAATAGACTTTCTCACCCATTTGAAACTTAATGGATCTCTGACTTGCAGATGGTGGATGGAGAGACATTGATGGAAGAAAGAGAAAGAAAGGAGTGACTTTTCAGCTGGTGCTCAAAGAGGTTTACGTGCACAGTCAGGCCTTGCCTTCAGGAACACAGCTCAGCAGAGGCTTTAAAAAGAGGCTTTTTCTCTTTCTTGCCCCACCCCTCAGGTTTCACTTTTTTTTCTGTTTTTTTATAAGTCACCTTTTATATTTATTCTTGCAGCTTCACCTGAAAAATAACAAAGATCGGAGGGAATGATTTGTGCTTTGTTAAATGTGAATCTCTCACGATTTGCATTTTAAAGCGCATTAACATGAGATCAAAGATACAGGAATAGATGAAGTTTTATCAAGAGCAGAGACAGTGCTTCTTAGTTACCGAGAGGTTTTCTAGCAAGTATATATACTATACTTTGGTGCCATTTCTTGGACCCATACTATAAAAAAAATAAAAAATTTTTAATTAAAGAAGTTTCCTATTTTCAACCATTTTGTTTTTCTAGTTGTATAAATGTGGAATGACTTCCACTGCCTTGCTTGGTTTTGGAGGTCACTACTGGTGAAAAGGGTGGAACCTGGGCCCCACACCCTTTTTTGAAGAGTTTACCATTGTCCTAATGGAACATATCAAAGTATGAGCATGTAAATGAGTATCCATGACCCAAAAGTATTGACTCTCACTGTCCAAATGCATTTGTTAAATATTTAACCATGTAAGGTCTCGAACAGGGCAAATGTGGAAAGCAGTTAGCATGGTGGTGAAGCGTCTGACCCCTGGAGACATACTTCTTGGGTTCATATCCAGACTCTTCCATGTACTAGTTGTACGAGTGTCAGCAAGTTACCTAATCTCTCTGTGCCTCCATTTCCTAATCTGGATAGCAGGGAAATCCAGAATGAGTTGATCATTCCCCCATTTGCACTGACTTGCAGCTGAAATGTATATATAAGTATCTCTATACTACAGCTGTGTTTCCACATTGTTGTGTCTCCCATACCAGATTGAGCACTCCCTGAGAGAAAGGCTTACTTACCACTCTTCTTTGGGTAGGATCAATGTCTGACTCATCTTTGTTTCCCTGGTGCCTGGCAGTAGTGGGCACCCCACAAACATTTCTTGAATCAATGAACATATGTAGTTCATTCATCCATCTATTTGCCTGTAACTATAATACAAACAGCCCTACCTTGGATTTTCATCAAGAACATAGGCACAATGGAATATATTTTCAACAAGATTTTTAAAAATTGAAAACGTAGGTGGAAATAAAAACTATCATAAAATGATGAGTTAAGGATAGTTAAGGGGGTATCCTGGAATAGGCAAGGGTGTGAAGTAAGGAAAATTATCCATTTCTTCAATTACTAAGGAAGTTTTATGGAGAAAGAAGGATATTTGTAATGGCTTGATAAATTTCTTGAGAGAACTCTCTCTGAGATCTGTAGTCTTCCATTAGAGCCTCAGCTAACTTTGAGATTTTTGTCTTTGAGTGTTGACTAACTCAAGAAGTACAACAATGCTGATTATCAGAAATGTTTGCATTTGAAAATCAGAGTTCAGGTGTTCTGCCTAGGAGTCAATTTGTGGTTTTACATAATCAAAGATGTCTGTATCTCTTTAAGCCTCTGGCATACTTGATTAGCAAACCCTTTCCTTTCTTATAGCCTAAAAACAGCTATTAGGGATGCATATGTGGCAATTCCTTGTGCCCTAAAAAATTCAGAGCAGCCTTTGCATATTCATCAGCCACAACCACAAAGACTTTGCTTGATTAAAGAAGTTTCCTGTTTTCTACCATTTTGTTTTTCTAGTTGCATAAATGCGGAATGATTAAAATTCCCATGGTCCCACAGATATATTTCTTAGATGTTTTCCTGATAATTGCATTTGCTTTGAGGCTATCTGATCATCAGCATTCCTTCCCTTCTCTCACATTTCAGTTACATTTTGAATATGGACTGCAATCCGTGCTAAGAATCAGCATCATATATTGTAAAAGAAGAAAGGAGAAGGTATAGCATGGGGCATAATCTAGCAGGGAAAAGACATTGACCCAGTATAGGAATTGTGGTCTTCCAGGGGTCACATCATAAGTCTTGTTTATTTATTTCCTTAGAGAGATAGTATTGGGAGCACAGGCAGAAAGAAGGTACCTCCGTGTTATGGGGCCAGGCTGAGCCTTTCGATGGTAGCGATACATACATAGCCTTTTGATGATATATGAGGGAGCAAGACTTGGGATTTCAGACAAGGAGTAAATAGATGGAAAGACAGGGTATAATTTTCGTCCCCCCTTCCCTATCCCTTCCTGACCTAAAACTCCAGCCGTCATAGCCAGAGCCTGACTTGGAGTAGAAAGCCCGTTCGTTTAGTCAATAAACTGTATTAAACAACAAGATCAGTCAGGGACCAGTCAGGAGACAGAAACCACACCAGGTCTTTAAAAATTTAAATAGGGAATTTTTAATGTAAAGTAGCATTAACTAGTAAATGGTGACAAATCGCTAAAAGGAGTAAAAGAGGAAATACAAATGCAGAGAACAGCTACTACCCCTCAGGATGAGAAACAGTACCCAGGAGGGGACTAAGAACTTGGTAGAGCATCTTCCCCTCCATCCTAAGTGTAAGATTCAGGCCATTGACTCAGTGGCCCATGAAGGGAGAAATTCATTAGGGTTCCAGCAGGCTAGGGCTGGGCTGGTGTCTTGCTTTGGTGTCAGTAAAATTTGCCAGAGTAAATGCCACTGGGCCTCCCACATGGTACCAGAACTCAGACCATAGGAGGGGGAAAGAGCATGCCAGAACCAGGAGAAGGATCTCCTGCCTTTCCCGTGTCTTACAGTGTTCCTCTAAAGCCATCTCTCAACAAAGCCTAACATTGACCAGCTGTCAGAGAGAAATGTTTACAGGGCCCAGCTTAAGTATCACAAAGCAGGACAAAAAGGGGGTGGATCTGGAATGGAGAGGCAATGTGTTAGTAACTGACATGACACCTTTGCTAGCTGCAGGAATGTAGAGGTTAACAAGATAAATTAAGGTCCTGGTTCTCACTAACTCTACCGTCTGAAGAAGAATATAGAGAAGTAAAAAGGCCATGACCCAGGGCAGAGGCTAAGGGATAACACAAAATCCCTTTACCCACCAAAAAAGGAGAGAGAAGCAATTTTACAGTTATTATACACTTACTATGTGCCAACCGCTCTGCTAGGTGTCAAATATATATTATCTATCTATATATATACACACACACACACAGTTTATATATATATATACAGTTCCAAGAGAGGTTGGCATTATTTTACCAGTTTTATAAATGAAACAGTTGAACAGTTCTGTTTTTCCATTCTGTGGAAGACTTCCAATTTAAGGAGTGTCTTTTGAACATGATTTAAGGAGAAATTTCACCTGAAATCTTTACCAGGCTAAAAAGTATTGCTAAGATTGTTTGGTGGCCAGTTGAGAGCAAGAAAGAACACTGAGAAATGTAGATGTGCTGAGGACTGGAGTCTAGCTGCAGGGACCATAGCTGGCTGCAGGCAGACGTGGCCCCTTCACAAGGGTGTCCAGGAGTCGTACGGACCCGGGCAGTTGGCCGTCTCTCCTGCCGCCTCCAGCAACCTCCTTAGCTCTCTTATTTCTGCCTTGACTAGTAATGTGTTTAAACCACTTAAGCATGTTTCATCTTATTATACTTAGATAATTGACAGCAAATGTTTGAAAGTTATTTTTCTAACATGAATATGTGAATAATTGAAGAGGTCCCAAGAGACCGGGGGAGGAATGGTGGCAGTGAGTGTGGTATTTACATTGTAACAAATCTAAGGTTGACTGTGCACATCACGGACCTTAACGTTTATCATAAGTATCTAAAAAAACACTGAGGAGAACAATTTACAGATTATAAAGAAAACAAAACATATTTGGAATAGCAAAATTTCTCAGGGTCACCTAATTTCTTTCAGGAGCTTAAGGGCCCTTATTTGTCAGAAGACTATTTGATGAAGGTTGGTCAACATAAATGATATGTATTAAATGTTGACTTTCATGGAACTTAGGATATTGCTTAGCATAATTTATTTCTTAATAACTTGTACAAATAAGGGCTATACCATAAACTTATTCAATCTCAGGTGAGAAATATAGAAACATGAGCCATAAAAGTTAATTCTCTGACCAGTAATATTTAGCCTCTTTTTCTTCATCAAATTCTTGAATAATGGTCTCCAGGGAATGTCCATGAAGCCACAAGGTAGCATCAAGGGATAATAAGGAAGCAGCTGTTTGAGGACGTTGTATGATCAGGATTCCAGGTAACTTTAATAAAACAGTGGAAAGTTCAGAAACATAAAAATTAAAGTCATCTCAAGGACAGATGCAAAGTGTTGCTTGCAAACATTTAGACTATGAACTACACAGAGGGGAAGCAGCAAAGATCGTAGTGAACTGTGAGCATACAGTGAACAAAGAGTACAGAGTGGTGCATCCACAAACTTCTGTGCCTGTGGGATGCGAGGACTCTGGGCTTTCAGAGCTTCCTGGAGTGACCTCATTATGGAGGCCTATTAGTAACGTAACAAAATTCTGTCTTCTCTTCTTCCTGGGCACTA
Source organism: Propithecus perrieri (assembly GCA_963574695.1). Lineage (NCBI taxonomy): Eukaryota > Metazoa > Chordata > Mammalia > Primates > Indriidae > Propithecus > Propithecus perrieri. The sequence goes on from CAUYRB010027741.1 coordinate 14,127, forward strand.
TATTTCGCAGCCTCCTGTGCAGTTAGTTAGGTGTGACCACATGACTGAGCATAGCCCATGGAACATGCACAAAAGTGATGTGGGCCATTTCTGAGCCAAGGCTGTTGCTTCCATTCCTTCCTTCCTGTTCTGCCGCCTGGGTGACAGTAAAAAACAGGGCCCAAGAGGATAGAAAAGAGCTGCGCATGGAAAATTTCTAGATCTCTTAATCACCACTTAAACAAAAGCTGTCCCCACACAAGAAATATCCACCTTTGTCTGTCATGTGACCAAAAAATAAACTTCTCTTGTATTGGAGTTATTATGTTGTTTTTGAGCATCATCACAACTAGTATGGAAAACGGCACATTGAAGTAGGGTGCTACCTTAACAGAAATGAAAATACAGTATGTAATTAGCTTAGCAGTTGGGCAGTAAGTAGAAGAAACATAGATATTACAGTCTAGGAGGGAAGAGACTAATGTTATACGGCAACAGAACTTTTGGTAAAACTGTGAGTTGAACTTGGAAGGCAAAGCAAGTGCCTATGGATCCTATAGCTCTAAGGAAAGGAGTTGCAAATACCCAGGATGTTAGCATATGTTGGTTCTTACTGCTTGCAGAAAGGTATTACAGGAAAAGACTGTGTTCAGGCAGGAATTGACCAGTTCACAAGCAGAGAGGAAAAGGGATTGGGGGTCTAAAAGGGCAGGAAAATCAGACCGGTTCTAGGTCCTAAACATAAAAAAAAAAACCTGAAAAAAGTATTGAGCAAAGAAGCTCCCTTGAGGTTTCTCAGGTTCACAAAGTGACTTAGATTAAGGGAATTTATTTTCTACCTTTACACCCCAGCCCACTGTTTCAGATGCCCTCAAAGTGGCTTTCATCAAGTTGGAGAGACAGGGTATTTAATGAGGCCCAGGAAGCAAAAAATAATAATAATATAAAACACCTGGGAAAGTACTTAGGGTGTGGTTACTTAAAGAAATTTAATAGGAAAAAATAAACCAGAAGCCTCTCTAGTTTCTGAAACATGACCCAACGTATTACAGACCGGACCAAAAAATAAAATAAAATAAAACTTTGCCAGAGAAAACCTTATACAACTATCAGAAACCCAAACTTGAAATAAATAGAAATAAAAAATAATAATACAACAAAAATTATAAATAACCAATATGGTATAACAAATATTTATATGAATTTACATTAGATATAAGTAATCTAGAGATGATTTAAAGTATACTAGACAGTGTGTGTAGATTATATGCACATACTGTACCATTTTATGTAAGAGACTTGAGCCGCTGAGGAGTTGGGCATCCGAGGGGGTCCTGGAACCAATCGCCTGCAGATACCCGGGGATGACTGCAGATCAAATTTAGAAAAGCTAGTGTAGACTGAGAACTTACAAACATACTCATTCCCTCAACGGATCTTAATTGAATACCCTCTGCTGGGCATTGTGTGAATCATACATTTTCTTGTGAGGCTACAGACATGAAGAGAAAGTGGACCTTGAGACAGGGAACACAGAGATATTCATGAGGTCACCCAGGGCAAAAAAAAAAAAAAAAGAATGTGATAGAACCTCTACAGATTTTGCCAGATGTATCCCTTACACATATCCAACAATCTAGCTAAACTGGGTTATTCTGTTTTCCAGATATGTCCTATATTTCCTAGTCTCTGTACCTTGTTTATACGTATGTAGAAACATATTCCACAAATGTTTATTTGTTAACAACTGCTATGTGCCAGGCACTGTTCTAGACTCTGAGAACTACAGCAGTAAACACAACTGACAGTCCCTGATCTCATGAAATTTATATTCTAATGAAGGGAGATTGACCCAAAAAACCCAAATAAATAAAAAAAAAATATAGCATATTAGACAGTCATAGTTGTATGGGAAAAATAAAACAGGGAAGAAGGTTGAGGGGCATGGAGTATAATTTTAAATGGAATGGTCAGGGAAGACATCATTGAAAATATGTCATTTGAGCAAAGGTTTGAAGGAGGTGAGGGTGAGCTGTTACCCCCACACCTTTGGGAGTAACCATCCTTCCTTATCTACCTGGCAGAAGGGCCAGTCTCAGACACTAGCTCATCAGAAAGCTTTTGCCAGTTGTCACAAGTAGATGTGTTCTTTCTCTTTATTTGAGCCCTCGAAGAACTTTGTTATTTTCTTGCACAGTCTGTTCTCAGATTCTGTTTTCCTTACTGAAACACGTGTTCTCGTTCACTCCAGAGTTTTGAAGAACAAATCAATTTGTTTAGGATAACCTAACATTAATAAATTACAGCTCCATTTACCTTAACCCCACACAACCTCCATCACCAGCCAACATATTTTGAAATTGACGATTGACATTTTCTTAACATCATTTCACCCTTTCTAACAAACCTGTTTACACACCCCTTCTATGTAGAAATTCTGCCTTTTGTGCTTCATATACAAAGGAGGTATTTTTGTAAAAGATGTAAGTTTTTTAACTTGAAGGACAAAAATTGTTAATGACACCCTTAGGCTTAACTTGAGTCAAGTGAATAGGATGGTGTAGAGACAGAGAGAAGGAGAGAGAAAAAGAGAGAGAGAGAGAGAAAGAGACATCCCTGTGGGAGGGTTTTGAGGCAAGAAGCAAAGCACAACCAAACAATTACAGAGTTACAGTTCCAGTTTGATCTGGAGTTAGCAAAGTGAAAAGCTTTAGAGATAACTTAGCACTCACAAGGAGAGTAGAAGGGAAAATCTGTTTTGCCTGGGTAACTTTTTCAGACTATCTCACCGATATGTACTACCACAACCCCAGGTTCTCATAAAGGAAAACGTAGTGGATACTGACTACAGATCTGAGTGTTCCTAATACTCTTCAAAGAATCCACAACTATTTATCTTGAATTTTTTAAAATAAAAACCCATGGGCATGATTTAAGGACTATCAGTTTCACTTAGCATTCATTTTAAATTTATAGATCATGTCTTCCTTTTAGTAACATTCTTCATTCCTCTTGGAAAATCATAATCCTGAAAAGTATAATAAGGTATAGAACTCTTCAAAGAATAAATGTATTTGTAATTTAATAAGAAGTTAAATAAATTTCTAAATGCTTCACCTTGAAGAATTTATTTAAAAAATGGTTAAAATTAAAATAGTTTGGGACAAATCCTGTATCCATCTCTGCTTGGGAGGTACAAAGTACATGTATGTAATTGAAAGCTGAAAGTAACCCTCTGTACTTAATTTGGAAACATTTCAAAAATGCAATTCTTGTACTATATAGGAGGATTATTCATAGAAACAGAATGATATTTGGAACAAAAAGCATTTTGTTTAAGGATATACAGGTAATGGACAAAACCCAGATGAAACCTCAAAAATAGGATCATGTATCTTTCCAGTATGGTCACTCAAAGATTAATTTTGTGTCACAGTTTCTTGCTTGTAATGAGAAGACCATTGGCTTTTGGTGGTTATTTTCTTTTTAGACAGATATAGAAAGCACAAGATTATAAAACTCTACTTATATAACAATTTTGTATCAAGGGGTTCCAAATTCTTTATAAAATGTTAGCTCATTTAATTCTCACAGCTCCCAAGCAGGTTAAGAAATGACAAGGATATTTATGATGGGCTTTGTCTCAGTTTCTGCTAGGGAACATGAGTCACAGTTACTATTGAAGCAGAAATGGAGCTATAATTTCCTGACATCCGGTTGAGGCACGAACCTGACCTCATTCCAACTCTCCAAGTTCAGCAGTTGTGTTCCAATTCTGGTTTTATTTCTGTTTCTCTAAGATTTGGCAGAAAACTGTCATAAATCATGCCTTCATGCGGGACTTGATGAGATGAGGGACAGGAAGGAAGCCTTTTAGTAGACATCAGCTTTTGTTTCTATTTCAAGGGAAGTAAACATTTAGGGTGTTTAGGTCTCAGCACATGAGAGTTATTCTGCCAATGAGTAATTCCTTTTTGTCTTGACATATGTAGGGCTCAAATGGACTTATAAAAAGTTGGATTTATTTATTTTTAGTAGGTAACGATGTATTGATAATGTTCAAAATTAAACATGTTCAAAGGATATACAATTAAAAAAAAAAAAAACTCCCTCCTATTCCTTTCTTCTGGTCACCCAAGTCCTTCCACAGAGATAACCAGTGTTACTAGTTTCTTAAAGAAATAGTCCACACAAATCCAAGAAGACAAACAGACATATATCTCTGCATAAATATATAGGGATCTATATAACATATATAACATGTAAATACATAAATTATATCTTACACATGTCTGCATAAATACATATGAATCTACATCACACATATATATAATATGTAAATACACAAATTATATCTTATATCCTTATATATTTATGTATCTACCTATAGAGATATATATTTCTCTTCCTTCTTTTTTGATAAATTATAGCAAACTATGCACACAGTTTTACTACTTGCTTTCCTCACTTAAGATGTCTATGACAATCCATAACAAAACTTAAAAAGCTCCCTCATTCTTTTTTACAGCTGCGTGTTTTTCCATGGCATAGATAGAACAGAATTTCTTTAACTGGTCTTTAATGGATGACGTTAACAATCTAGTCTGTGCTATTACAAACAGTGCAGCAATAAAGAACCTGATGGAAAGTAATTCCACATATGTACAAAAACAAGTAGGATAAAGTCTCAGAAATTGAATTTCTGGACTGAAGAGGATATGTACTTTGATTTGTTGATATTTTTCAAATTGTTCTCAATAGAGGTTTGGTCATTTCACACTCCCACCAGAAATGTCTGAGGGTTCCTGTTCACCCTTGCCAACATATTGTACAATCAAGCTATTTAACTAACAGATAACATAGAACAAATCATGAGTTTTCTATAATAATTATTCAAGAAGGTATTTGATGCATCAAATGATTCCTTATGTTTTCACACATCCACAAATTGAAAATAACTTGCATATATCTTTAAAAAACCAATTTTTAAAATTTAACCTTTATATAAAATTACTCAAAAGTATGGGTCATTTCCCATTAACTGTGACCATAGCTTTGCCAAAACAATTCTGTGTGGCAGATTTCTAAACTTCAGCCAGCTGACAAGTTGTTTCAAGAAACACTTGATACCAAATGTTTCCAGCGCTATCAAAGACTCAACAATATATTGGAGCTTCTTAGACTGTGATTTGATCGCTATCAGGAAAGTTTGGAAATAACATACCTAGTGATAAGCAGAAAACATTATTTTATATATTGTATGTAAAAGTATACATCCATAGCAGGGTATAAGCATTTCAAAAATATGTGTGGATTGCTGTTTGTGATATTACAAGTTGAGCTAGAGAGTTCTGTCGAGTGAGAAATTCGTTTTTATGAGACGTTTAAACATATGTTGCATGTGCCCGCACAGCCAGTCTACTACACATTATTTACACAGCATTTGTAAAGGTGTAATTGAGACATCTGATATTCCAAATGAGGACTCGTACTCAACTATAAATTATGTCACAGATGTCTTGTAATAGTTCTCTCCATTTTCAACAATTATAGGAAATGCTCAAGATTTTATTATATACACGCCTGTACACATATGCCCCAGAGCCTTGCTGTTCTCCATAGAGAGTAGTGTTATGGTGAAGTTTTAAAGTATTAGACCCTACTTAGTTACATAAAAAATTTGATTAATACTATAATCTCGGCTTCTGCATTTATAAAAAAGGTTAGTAGTTATTCATGCCTTCTCTTGAGAATCTTTGTTCTTACAAAATGAGGTTCTTCGAGAAAACTGGTTTTTTTTTGGGTTACATTAAACTGGAATGATTAAAACGTGTCTAAATTAGTATCAGTAGACATTCGTATGGCATAAAAACTGCCTCTCACTTATGCCATTGTAACACCAGACACTATTGGACACCATTTGAATTGGCTCCTAAGAGAAAATTGTTCATTTTAAAATTAATTATTTTTAATTGATGAATAAATATTATATATATCATATACATGATGTTTTGAAATATATATACATTGTGAAATAGTTCAAGCTAATTAACATGTATTTACTTCACATGGTTATTTTTTGCAGTGAGAACACTTAGCATCTGCTCTCTTAGCAATTTTCAAGAACACAATACATTGTCATTAACTATAGTCACCATTTTGTACAGTAAATCTCTTGAACTTACTTCTCCTAACTGAAATTTTGTATCCTTTGACCAACATTTCCCCAGTCCCCCCCACCCCCCAGCCCCTGGTAACCACCATTCTCCTCTCAGCTTTATGAAGGCAACATTTTTAGATTACACATATAAGTGAGATCATGTAGTATTTTTCTTTCTGTGCCTGGCTTACCTCACTTAACATAACGTCCTCCAGGAAAATGGTTCTTTGTTCCTCTTAAGAAAAGTGTCCTTAAAAGTCAGCCTTAGGCTGGGCGCGGTGGCTCACGCCTGTAATCCTAGCACTCTGGGAGGCTGAGGTGGGCGGATCCTTTGAGCTCAGGAGTTGGAGACCAGCCTGAGCAAGAACGAGACCCCGTCTCTACTAAAAAAAAAATAGAAAGAAATTAGCTGAACAATTAAAAATATATATATATAAAATTAGCCGGACATGGTGGTGCATGCCTGTAGTCCCAGCTACTAGGGAGGCTGAGGCAGAAGGATTGCTTGAGCCCAGGAGTTTGAGGTTGCTGTGAGCTAGGCCGATGCCACGGCACTCTAGCCTGGGCAACAGAGCGAGACTCTGTCTAGGAAAAAAAAAAAAAAGTCTGCCTTATGCCTTTACTTATTCATGTCAGTTAGCCAGGGTTTGATAACTGTTGTTACCAAAGTGTGGTTTCCGAAGGATTATATAGTTTTTACCATCTTTCTGAAGTCAGTCAATTTGTTAAACCTAAGATTAAGAAATATTTTATTCTTGACATACTACTATTTTATTTAAAAAATGACTATAAATTATAATTTTCTTCCTGCAGAATTTTGCAGAGGCACTTCCCTCTAGTCTAGCATTTCTCAACTACGAGAACTTCCGAAGTATCATTATGGTGTTCTCTGGATTGCAATTTGTTCTACATGGTGATGGCATCTATTGCTAGATGCTTCAAATAAAATAATAAAGTAAACATTGAAACATTCTCCACTTCAAATGGAACAGTTTAAGAGCTTTTTAGACCTTGCCAAATCAGCATTGGCTCATATTTGTTTTAATAGGTTTTATTTCAGGTATGGTGAGACCAACAGATCAGGAGACAGTTGCCATTTAAAGGGTAGTTTATTATATTCACAGATCTCAAGAGAGGGAGTACACATCTGGCCATGGTGGCAGGGAGGTCACATGGGGAATCACCAGGGTTGGTCACAAAGCAAAAGAAGAACTGGTGGGGCAGCAGATAGGGGAGAGGGAGGCACCTTTATTATAGTTTCTGCAAGAAGCATCAGGTGAGGCAGGGTAAGCCATCTTAGGATTGGAGTTTGAATAACTTTATTATTAGTGGAGGGGCATAGGGGCTGTCCCTGGTCTTCTGGTACCTGGCCTCATGGTAGTTAGGGCAGGTATAATGTGGTCTAAAATGTGAGCACCCACTGAGGAAGGTAGTCAGATACAGACTCTGGGTTAGCTGGTTTGTATTTGAAAAGCAACCCCAGGGATGAGGGGTGAGTGACTAGGGAGGCAGGAGGTCAAGGCAAGATGACTTAGGCTTGTTAATCTGGTTGTCCAGAATAAGGTATGTCCAGCAGGTGCATGCAAGGCAGAAGTTAAAGCATCAAGTTTAAAGAAACTTGGTAAAAGCATCAAATATATAGAAACATGGTTAATGCAATAATGCAGTTACTTTTAACTAAGCACCACTAGCTGTTTGCTATGACTATTTGACCTTTGTGGTATTTACCAACTACTCTTAGTATTTTTATGTATATGGGTATATGTACTTGTATAGGTAATACAAAAAATTACATTTTTACATATAATGAATCTTTATTCAAGGACAGGAATCTTAAAGTATACTGATGTTAAAACACTGTGTTAATATGGAATATTATAATGATAATTCAGCAAATTCTCATCAAGAAATTTTTCACCAGATTCATAAATTATACAAACCTGGTTTTTATTTTTATTTATTTATTTATTTTTTTTTTTTTTTGATACAGAGTCTCACTCTTTTGCCCGGGCTAGAGTGAGTGCCGTGGCGTCAGCCTAGCTCACAGCAACCTCAAACTCCGGGGCTCAAGTGATCCTCTGCCTCAGCCTCCCGAGTAGCTGGGACTACAGGCACGCGCCACCACGCCCGGCTAATTTTTTCTATATATTTTTAGTTGGCCGATTAATTTCTTTCTAATTTTAGTAGAGGCGGGGTTTCGCTCTTGCTCAGGCTGGTCTCGAACTACTGAGCTCAAACAATCCGCCCGCCTCGGCCTCCCAGAGAGCTAGGAAGATACTTCTTTACACAAATAACTATTCATGTAATCTATGGCCAACTGTGTTAGGCACCTTTGAGAAATTTTAAAATACTGTGAGAAATTAGAAAAATATCATTGAAGGCTTTATGAAAGATACGGCATTTAATGCTTAGCATTCATCAGTGTTTCACAATATGGAAATGGCAGGGAAACACCATTCTAGAGATTTTTGTGAAAGCCTGGTCAAATAGTACTGCCAAAAGTTCCAATGGGCAGACAACAGATGAGTAGCAACAAATTCCTAACTAACACTGCTAACCAAACATGACACTACTGAAATATGGTGTGCACGCTGGCAAATAAAGCAATGCGCTATCACAGTGAAAAATACTTCATTAATGTACCTTAGTGCGTACTTTCAATTCTATAATTGAGTACAGATGCCACAAGCCCATAATTGTTATGTAGTAGTAGAAAACAGAGAAAATTATATTTGCTTTCTTTTTGTATTTTTCATTAGTCTGAATTTTTTGCAGTAAATTTATCATTTTTACAAAAACAATACTGCTGTTTTTGAAAGAAAAATAAAATTGCAGTCATTGCGTGTATGATTATAAAAAGTTAATGTTTCCCTAAATTCATAGTAATCTCTACTCTCACCCAATTGCTACTCATCCTTTAGCCAGCTGAGCACGATTTGTCACTTGTCCTGGATCAGTACATTCTACAGAAGGAGCTAGGTTTGACTCCTTCACTAAATAATAATGCTTAGTGAAGCTCACCTGTGTGGCCCGGCAACTCTCGGCTCACTCGCACGTTTCCCTCTCTGGTTTTTAAGTTATATATGGAGCAGATGTTGTCCAGGCCTCCACAGGCGACATAGTTGCCAGAGGGAGCATAAGCACAGGTCATCACCCAGGAGGACCTCAAAGGAATAGCGTGCATCTGCAGAACACATTCCACATAGAACTGTTACTAAACAAACACTATAATCACACATTTGTTTCGTAAACCTATTTACAATGAAGTAAATATTACTAAACCTCAAATACCTCTACAAAAAAGAAGCCAAATGAATGTAATGGCTTGAAAAGGCAAACAATGAAAAATAAAATACTCATATACATTAAAATGCCTATTATTTTTTTCTGTATTATCAAATCAGAGTCAGGAAGTACTCTTTTTAGAAATAATTCTTTTAATAGAAGCAAGGACATGAAGATGTTTCAATGGTAATACAAACACTTGAAAAATTAAGTATGAAATGTTAAAGATTTTAATAAAAGTCTTTGTTTTTGCAGTACTGCTCAAATGAGTTTCCTCCAACGTAACACTGAATGATAAAAAAGGAGGTAATTAGCAAGTCTCAGAGTTGATTAAGATGGTTCTTCCATGAAGAGATGACATTACCATCCTTCTATTAATAGGCACATATTCTGGGATCTCACTTAAACAATGGTGATAGTTTTGCACTGACCTACCACTACCTGGTGCCTTGTTATCCCAACATCAATAATTTGGTCAGATAGAAAAATTTAAGGTGTATGGGAATACTAAGGAATTAAAGTGTTGATAAAAATACTTTAAATCAGGGATTCTTTCCAGTGGATATATGAAAAGAATCCACAGTCTTTCACCATTGAGAGATCTAAGCAAGTTGTAATTTGCCTCCAATATACTGTATCTTCTACACCGTCCAGAAACACAAATCGATGCCTGGAGTGGGCCAAAGAAAAGCTTCACACTAGCCATCCAGCTCACCCACAACTAGAAATAAAAATCTCAGGGTCACTGTCACATTAAGAAATGGGATTTTTAAAAAATCATTTATATGTAAAAATGGTACTCTTTCCTAATATTCAAATTTGAAATATGACAGTCAAGTAAAACAGTGAACAATATTTCTGTAGTTGCCTCTGGAAATAAAAAAGGGATAAATATTAAAAACAAACACTAAGACAAAGGAGATCTAGATTAAAATAAATAAAATAAATTTTTCTCAGAAGGCAATTAAAGTTTGAAGCAATCAAGGAAAGAATTGGTGGATGACAAACCAAATACAAGATTATTTAAAAGAATGATTAAGAAATTCTACCTTATTTGTTGTGTAGCTATCCCAAATAATTAACTTTCCATCTTGGGAAGCACTGACTAGTAGCCTAGAGGAAAAAACACAAAAATAATTTGATACTTAGAGGGAAAAAGTAGTTTAGTTGTACATTGCATTGATACAGAATTGTTCAGAAAAGAAAAATACAATTTTTCTAAAAACTTGACACCAAGAAATATTCTTCCAACTTTTAAAAAATTTACAATGCATTCCAAAAATTTTGACCATAAATCATAAAATTTAGTCATTGATTAAAAAAGTCTCTGGCTATGATTCAACTTTTTCACAGTGATATTTTCATTATGATTCAAGAGTTTGGTAGGTATCACCTGACTGGTATAGTATTTACTGACTTAAATTTAATGACGATAAAGTACATAAGCCTAGTAACCATATTTCCTTCAATCTAAAAACATCAGTTGAGAGCCTGTGACTGTGACAGTGTCACAGGTACAACACAGGACACATCTCCTGTTCTTGAGGCCTCTACCTTCTGGTGGAGATAAGACATTTGCTCATATTTATAATAAATCAAGTAAGTGAAAACTTAGGAGAGTGGTACAAAATAAATGCCATAGGACAGTAAAGGGGGAACAAATAACTGCTAGTTGAGTTAATCAAAAGAGAATCTGTCTTAAAAAATGGAATTTTGAGAGCTCAAGACAGGGGAAACTATCTTAGGAGGAGGCTAAATATGATCAATGACAAGAGGTAGAAAAATACGATGAGTGTTTCAGGAATTGTGAGTCTTTCACTCATACAGAATTTGAGAGAAAAAAACAGATTGAGAAAAGCAGACTGGGCTTAAACTGCAGAAAGCTTTGCTAAGCTAAGGAGTATGAACTTTTGACTAATTATTAACCAATGAATGTTACGTTGTGTTTGGAATTTTTAGTTTTCATCATGGTATAAAATTCAAAAGATACAAAAGGATATGCAGCGAAAAAATCACTTTCCTGGGCCCACCCCCAGCTGCCCAGTTCCCTTCCCTACAGGTAAATAACATTACCAGGTTCTTGGGTATCATCCATCAGTTTATGTTTTTTTTTTTTTTTTTTTTGGAGACAGAGTCTCACTGTGTTACCTGGGCTAGAGTGCCGTGGCATCAGCCTAGCTCACAGCAACCTCGAACTCCTGGGCTCAAGCAATCCTTCTGCTTCAGCCTCCCGAGTAGCTGGGACTACAGGCATGCGCCACCATGCCCGGCTAATTTTTTCTATATATTTTTAGTTTTCCAATTAATTTCTTTCTATTTTTAGTAGAGACGGGGTCTCGCTCTTGCTCAGGCTGGTTTCTAACTCCTGAGCTCAAACAATC
>CAUYRB010027742.1:0-10490 GCA_963574695.1 Propithecus perrieri
TCTGGAGCTGTGCTTCTGAACTGGGCTTGAATCATGGCCAACCTACTGTCACTGCCCTGATCTGACTGCATTTTTCATGATAATTCATGTAGACCTTGACCCTGGTTGTCTGATGCCCTATACATGTGCACAGACCAAGGGAAGCCTTCTCTGTGTCAGCACATCCTCTGCGGTGGGTACTGCCCATAAGATCAGTGCAGGGAGCAGCAGATGCATGCTCCAACCTCAATGCAGCACAAACGGTGAGCAGTCTCCGGGCTGGGTTCTATAGAATAGTTCACATGGGCAGTCTCCCAGTTTCCTCCTAGGGAGAAGTGCACACACAGGCTTAGCACCGCCGCTGGGCGCTGTTTGCATCTGTCTAGTTAAGGAGTCATTATTAGCTGGAAAGGAACTATGATGTCAGCTTGGTCTTTGTGGATTTCCTGACTCAGTGTTTATGAAGGAGACACACTATTAATGGTCTAAGATATCTGGTCCAATTTGTATCCTACAATAGTCATTTTTCATTTTCCCTTGCTATGGTAATTTTAAAGTGTTCTCCTTTGTGAGACTGTGGAAGTAAATACTACGGAGGAAGATGCAAGGAGATGGTGCTTTTTAAGTCCTTTTTTTATTCTCTAGGAACAGAGTGAGGGTGCAAAAAAGATTATGGCCCAAGTCAACTTGGAGAATCCTTGTTATTTTCAGTCTGTCTTGTGACAACCAAGCTGTGGCTTTGTGTGCTCTGTCTTCCTCTAGGACCCAGTGCCTGGAGTTGGGGGTGCTCCTGCATCTGAGCACTCTGCAGCTCCCTGAAAGATCTGCACAGGAGGGCTGAGACCCTGCTGGGCGTCCTTTTCTCACCTGTAAAGTGAAGATCTGAGAGCTGAGCCCTGCCTGTGTTCAAGGGATGGGAGAGTATCTGTGAGGCTCTTAGGCCTTTGAAGGCAGGTGCTGTGAGAGCGTGAAATAAAAGTTTCCGGAGATGAATCGGTGGCCAGGAGGGCTTTCGAGGGCTCAAAACTTCACTGCAGCCGAGACTTTGCCTTCCCCTTTCTTTCTTGCCAAACCCTTGGCATTCGGTTTGTTGTCAGGTAAGGACCTGAGTTGAGGGGTAGAAAGGTACTGTGATGGCCTATAACATCTCCTCCCTCACCCCCTACTGGGGAAACGGGAAAGAAGAAAGGAGAGGGAAAAGAAGGAAGGTTGGAGGGGGGATAGGGGAAGTCTTTGAGGATGATGGGCTCTTCCTAAGAGCTCAGAAGGAGGAGAGAGGTGCTAAAATGGCCGATGCACCTCGCTGCTCACTGTTTGCAGGATGCAGCTCCTTCGAGCCTTTCTGCAGGTACGGTCCTGTCAGCCAGGGCCTCCCTACTCTCCTTCCTCACCTGGAACGGTGAAGCTTTCACTGGGATCTGGCTGGTGGTGAGTCTGACCTCCTGCTCCAGCACATAGTGTTGTTTTCCACCATTTATTGTGTGTCTGTCTCTCTCACTAGGCTGAACTCTTAAGGACAGGAGGGAGCTGGGCTTTATCCATCTTTACACCTCCTCCCATTCTGAGTCCCAAGTGCCCAGCACAGAACCTGCCTAATGAGGAAGACGGATAGTGCAAGAAGTGCACATAGTGTCACACCCAAGGCAGCACTGATGCTTTGCAATTCAAAGGCCCTTCTGGCACAGCCGTGCCACAGGACAGAATTGAAACATGACGATTGTGAACCTTCAATCTGGTTATTTTTATATTCAGCCCACATCCTATTCATCTCCATGTCTGGATTTTGTACAACTTCTGTGCTATAAATCTTTTTACTATAGGTAGAGCTACAATCTTATTTATATTTATAGTTGTTTGTGCTTTCTAATAACCCCACACCCCCAGCCCAATACTCTGTACATAGCAGATGCTTCAAAAATGTTTGTGTAATCTAAGTTTCCTCAGCCTATGTGAGGCTGCGTGGCTGTGGTAGGCTGAATGATGGCTCTCAAATATGTCCACGTCCTAATCTCCGGAACCTGTAAATGGTACCTCTCTAAGGATCTTGAGATGGGGCGATTATCCTGTGTGATTGGGTGGGCCTGATGTCACCACACCGTCCATATCAGGGGGACCCAGGAGGAGGAGGTCAGAGGAGAAGGTGATGTGACCACACAATCAGAGGTTGGAGTGATGTGTTTTAAAGATATAGGAAGGGGCCACCAGCCAAGGAATATAGGTGGCTGCTAGTCGCTGGAAAAGGCAAGGAAATGAGTTCTCCTCTTAGGCCCCGAGGAAGAACCAGCCCTGCCAGCACCTTGACTTTACCCAGTGACATTAACTTTGGATTTCTGACCTCCAGCACTGTAAGAGAATAAATTTTTGTTATTTTAAGCCACGAAGTTTGTGGCGATTTGTTACAGCAGCAATAGGAAACTGCACAGTGGTACACCTGGCACCAGTGGTCTGGGGCAACTTTAGGGCAGTGTGGAAATCCTGCCCGACTGAGGAGCTGGGGAAACAGGTACAGACTGACCTGCTGACTTGCAGCCTTCTCCGAAGTCTCCAGGCTGGGAAGACCGCGGCCTTCAGCTCTGTGTATCCTTAGGATTTAAATGCACAGCTCTGGCTAGAGTAGTGGCTTTGGGAGGAGCCACGGATGGGAACAGCCAACGATGCTTCTGTGGGGCCTGAGGCTCCCCACCTTGGGGTTTATCCCCTTTTCTCTTTAAAATCATCCACAGTGACACAGACCAGGGGCTAGATTTTAGTTCTTCACCAAAATACATTTCCAGAAAGCAGGAACTATACCCCCATACTATACTATACTATACTAGGCAAATAAACTCCCAGGTTAGAATAACTACCTCAAGGACAATGAATGGAACAGCATTCACCACCCCAAACAGTCATTGGAACGTTAGAGTATGATGAAATACAACTAGAGAGATCAGGGACAATATTGGTGCAATGAAACAAATTGAGAAGTAAAAAAGAACAAATTGGAAATATGAATAAAAAATTTAATAGTTGAAATAAATAGCACCGTGGAGTGATAAATACTTCTTAGAAGAATACAGCTGAGATTAAGCTTGTGGGTTAGAATATCAGCTTCAGGGACTCCCTGAGAAGGTTGTAGGAAAGAGTCAAGAGACAGAAAATTGAGAAGAAAAGCCAAAGCCAAAGACACAGAGGATAAAAGAGAAACACCATTATTCATCTAATAGGAGTCCTAGAACAATAAAAATTAAAAAAAAAGAAAAGAAGAATTGTTTGCAGAAATCATAGAGATTAACTTTCTAGAATTACAGATGGAAAAACAGATTAAAAGACCCATAGCAAGATAGTGAGAACCCCACACCTAGACAGATGGTAGTGAAATTTAAGAACATCAAAGACAAAGAAAATAGACCATTCGTTAAGCCATAAAGTCACCTTAAAGACACCAAGGGTGAGTATTATATAGACTATGTTCTGAAACTATAAAATCAGATAGACCCATTTCACTGTTGAATGTATTGCTAAATCCTTACATAAAACATTAGCTAACTGAATGCAGCAATGTTTTTGTAAACCATCATGGTCAAGTAGTATATATAAATAAATGCAAGAATAACATTAAATGGATCGTAGCATCAAGGATAGATCTTAAAGGCTTAAAGCTGAGTAAAGAAATAGGTGAGATCTATATGAAATACTTTTCACATAAGTTGAAAACACATGTACACAAGACACCAATATACCTTTTGAGGAACTTATACAAACAAAAAGGTACACAATAAACAAATCAGAAAGGTTGTCTATAAGTAGGGGGGAGAGAAATTGAAGTGAGGATTGGGAATAAAAAGATATATTAAAGATTGAAAGGACAATCTGACTGTAGCATGAGATATTGAAACTCAGTTATTCCTTCCATCCCTTCCTAAGGTCTATTTTCAAAATGGCCACGGTACTTTGCAACTCCTCTTATTAAGAGGTGGAGTCTATTTTCCCAGACTCTGTATTTCATCTTGTGACTTTCCTTGATTAGTTTTTTTTTGTGGAAGTTCTGACACTAGATCTCAAGAGGTCATGCGGCTTCTGCTGTTATTGCTGGGAACTCTGAAACCACCATGTAATCACGCTTAGGAAGTCTTTTGGAGGTTGAAGAACCATGTGGAGAGAGGCCCCAGCTATCCTCCACCAGCCTGACAAGGCTGTCGTAAACTGACCAGCCTCAGGCCACCCACCGACTGTCAGTAGATGCAAAAAAAAAGTTCAGGCAAAACCAGCTGAACCCAGCGTAGACCAGAAAAATGACTCAGCTCATTCAATGACCCAGCCCAAATTGTGACATATGGAACTGTGAGATAAATAAATGGTTGTTTTAAGTTATTTAGTTTTGGAGCAGTTTGTTATTCAGCAAAAGCTAACTTATACTACTTCCTATTCTTAGTCGTTATTTTTGGTATAAGAGTAACACCTGCTCACTTCCACTCCTTATGTATGATTTGCTTCCCTTGATCCACCCATCCATCCATCCACCTCTTCATCCATCATTTATTGGGTTTCCATTCATTGTATTAGAAACTGGAGATACAGAGAGATCCCAAACATTCAGGTAAGGTGATGGAGGAATTATAATATGGTGTAATGGACACCTAGCAGGCAAACCTAATGCAGACAAAGGTGGTAACTTAGCCAAGTTTCGAAGTATGAATAGGAGTTAGCTATGTAAAAAATGACATAGGTGTGATGTATGTAGAAAGGAGGTGAGATGGTGTGGTTTGGTGGAGGAACAGCAATAGTCACATAGGAAGCTGGAGAGGTCAATAGATATCTTTCTTTAGGGCATGGTAGTCATTCATCATCCCCATAGGTCTCCTTGTCATTCCCCTCATGCAAGTGAACCCATTTGGGTCTTGTCCCCTTGGCCCTCATACATAAGTACATGGCCCGGTACTCATGTGAATTCTTTGGAGCTACAGTCTTGGCCATCCAGGGTAAACTTGAGAACATTTGCTAAATTAAAAAATGCACATAAATTGCTGGTTGAATTCTCTAAGCTTTTGTGAGTCTATGAATGTATAACATAATTATTATAAACATTTTAAAGGTGTGCCTTCTTCCTCAGATAGAAAGCTTCGTGAAGAGGCTGTCAGAGCCCTGAACTGGGCTCTCATTTTATATAAATTTATACTTTGATACATGTTATATACATTCCTTCAGTGATACATGAATGCCTGTTCACCACACCCTAATGGGGGATGTATAATAAATTGCTTGTCTTTTGTATAATATATACTGCAAACATTCACTTCTGAGAGAATATTTTTTCAATCTTTTTTTAATGCTGTACTTTTTAAATAAAAGTTGCAAATTTTCTATGTTTAAACATATCAGTCTTTTTATTTCTGATTTGGTGTTATGTATGTGTGTTTATGTGTGGGAGATAAGTTTACACTTATTCCCACAGCTGTAGAAATATTCCACCAAATCTTTTTATGATACTTAAATAATTTTATTTTTCAAGTCTTCAAATTTTTGAGACTTCTGGAATTTATTTTGATATAAAGAAAGATGCAGGGATCTTGTATTTCTCTCTTGACTCTGAATAGTTACCTAGTTTCCCAACATCTTTCATTAAATGTATCATATTTTCCTATTGATTTTAAAAATGACTTTTATTTTCTACACATATTTGGACTTACTATGAAATTGTGTATTTTTCTAATCCATTTACCAGTTGATCCATTCCTGCAGTAGTGACTCATCTATAAAATTACTATTGTTATGTATTTGTAAATATCTGATGGAGCAAGCTCCCTATTGCCAACTCTACCTCCAATCTCTCTTATTTGTCAGAGGGATATTTTTTTTCTTGTTTTTTTTTTGCCGGAAGCCTTTTAGAATTTTTTTTTTTTTTTGAGACAGAGTCTTGCTCTGTCGCCTGGGCTACAGTGCTGTGGTGTCGGGCTAGCTCACAGCAACCTCAAACTCCTGGGCTCAAGCCATCCTCCTGCCTCAGCCTCCCAGGTAGCTGAGACTACAGGCATGCACCACCATGCCTGGCTAATTTCTTCTACTTTTAGTAGAGATGCGGGTCTCACTCAGGCTAGTATCGAACTCCTGACCTCAAGCAATCCTCTGCCTTGGCCTCCCAGAGTGCTAGAATTACAGGTGTGAGCCACCGTGCCTGGCCTCGAAATATTCTTGATTGACTTTTGGATCATACCAAATTCATAGATGAATTGGGAGAACTGATATCTTAATAATATTGGTTCTTTTTATCTATTAATACCTTTCTTATTTATTCATATTCTCTTTTATGTCTTTCACTAATGTTTTACGTTTTATATATTTTTTTGGTATAAGTCCTATGCATTACTGATGAAGTTTATTTCTAGCTGTTCAGCAAAATGTGGTGTTTTACACTGTGTCAAGGCTGCTAATAAGGAACTACTTTTTCCAGACTTCTTTTCCTTGTTGACCCAGGTTAGGGTTGGCCACAAGAGAAATTCACATGGAATCTGGGAGTCAGAAATGAATCAGCAGCTATTGGTCAGAGGTGGTTAGGGACGGACGCAAAGGGCCTGGTGGGCTCCAATTTGTCCTTGCTTCTCCCAGTGCCATATCTTCTTCCTCTGTGACCCCACTGATGAACAGTGGCTCCAGGTGACTCTGGTTCACCGCACTGACAGTGACTCCAGGTGCTCCACCACGTGCTTCCCTTCAGCTCACACAGGTGGCTGCCATGAGGAGCTGCCAACTTTCCATGGACTTCTACGCCAGTTTCTGTTCACCCAGCAGCCGGGTGTGCCTAGCTTCCTGCAAGCTCTGACTCATTCACGCACCCCAGGGCTAGTTAGCGCCTTTTCTCTGATCCCTTCCCGACCTTTACTTTCCTATCCTCTCCCGATTATCTAAGTTCTCATTCCGATAATAAATTCCTTACTCCTGAATACTTATAGTAGTTCTGCTTCTCTCATCAAACTCTAACTGGTACACCAAGGGCAGAGAAAAATGGCGCACAGGACAGGCTCATGCAAACCTGTAAGGAGAGCTCCAGACGGTGGACCAATAGCATGCATGCAGTCATTCACACAAAAACAGGACGCACGGGGGTTTGAACGCCAGGAGAACCCTGATCTTTCCACTACCTCCGTGTTTATAGAGGAACTGGGAGGGGCAGAGTCCAAATCAAGTTAGCAGGACCTAAGATTTCCAAGTGAAATCCCAGCTTTGCTGGTGTGAGACTATCCTGTAGGTAGGAAGTTGCCTGTGGGGGCTTAGAGCCCTCTGCTGAGCCGCAATGTCTGCCTCCTTGAAGGAGGACGGCTGAAAGCATCTAAGAGCTAGCTGGCTCTTCTCTCTAAATGGCTAGCTCATGATTTGATTGCTGTTGGGCATGGACATATGCAATTTACACTAAAATTCTAACTGGTGTTTGTTTTTCTACATGAAAGCAATTAATTTTCCACATATTGGTTTAGTATACTTCAATTTTACTGAACTGTCACTATTTAGGCTATAAATAATGCTAATTCTGCCTCTTCCTTTCCAATATTGACTCTAATTGTGGGCTTTTGTGCAATTGCATTGATTAGATTATTCAATGTTAAATGCAAATAGTGATTGAGGAAAATTTTCTAGTTGCTAACTAATTTGGAGCATGTCTTATGTTGGACTCTTGATTACAGACACATGCACACAAATAAGTATCATGATAAGGAAGTATCCATCTATTTCTACTTTACTGAGTATTTTGATCAGTAGAAAGGTCTTGAAATTTATAGAGATGCTCATATGCTTTTTTTCCTCCCTTCACTAATTTACATGGTAACTTTTACAAATAGATTTTTCCCCAGCTTAAACAATCTTTGCATTCCTAGAATAAACCCCTTTTAATTATGCACATTATTCCTTTAGGATACCACTAATATTTGTTTTTTTTATTTTTGGCTAGTAAAATATTTGCTAATATTTATGTTTTGCATAAATATTCAGGAGCAAAATTGGAAGACAGTTATTTCTGTTTGTAGTAGTGGTCAGGTTTTGGGATCAGAGCTATACAAGTATAAAAAATGAGAAACTTCCAGATTTTTTATTTGTTCAGAACCAATAAATGTCACAGGAATTATCTATTCCTTGAAGATTTGCTGCAGCTCATCTATAAAAGTAATCAGGTCTTATATACTTTCAGGGGTGTAAATCTTTAACTATGTTTTCAATTTTAAAAAAATAGTTTTTCTATCTCTTCTTGGGTAAATTCTGTTAATTCAATTTCCACAGAAATAACTATAACAATCATAAGTTTTTACATAGTACTCTATTACAAAAAATCTCACCTATACATGGCTGTAAAGTCTTTTTTAAAAATTCTCAATATTGTGTAGTTGCACTTTTTCTTCTCACAGGTTAGTTTATTTTGGGTGTCTGTTCACTGATAAATCTTATTCATTCTGATGTTTTTGTTGTCTTTATAAATAATTTATTTCTTTTACTCTTACTTTTTTATTTGTTCATTTTTTAGTTTTTTAAGTTGAATGCCTTTTTCATTTAATTGAAATTTTTCTTATGTGATAACAATGTTATCACAATGTTATAACAATGTTATAACAATGGATTTTCTATTGAAAATGACACTGACTGAATTTCTTGAGTTTTCTATGGAGTATTCCTATTGCCATTAATTCTTAAATAGTATATAATCCAAGTTTTAGTCTCTCTTTGAAGAAAGAATTATTTATAGATCAAGTTTTCATTTCTAGGAAGATACTTTTAAAATCTTATTTTGTTGTCAGATTTTAGTTTTATTGTGTTGTGGTCAGAAAATTAGTGTCTTGTTAGACTGTGAAAAGAAGGCATATTATTGGCTTTGACAAATGTTTTATCAGTATCTTCATTTGTTTATGCTACTGATATTTATATTTCTACCCATTCACTTATCTGAGTAAATTGAGTATAAATATATCCCAGTTTTTTTTTTTTTTTTTTTTTTTGAGACAGAGTCACACTGTGTTGCCCGGGCTAGAATGCCGTGGCGTCATCCTAGCTCACAGCAACCTCAAACTCCTGGGCTCAAGTGATCCTCTTGCCTCAGCCTCCCGAGTAGCTGGGACTACAGGCATGCGCCACCATGCCCGGCTAATTTTTTCTATATATTTTTAGTTGTCCAATTAATTTCTTTCTATTTTTAGTAGAGACAGTGTCTTGCTCTTGCTCAGGCTGGTCTCGAACTCCTGAGCTCAAACAATCCGCCCGCCTCGGCCTCCCAGAGTGCTAGGATTACAGGCGTGAGCCACTGCTCCTGGCCTTGTGATCTTCTTTTTGTGTATAAAGAGAGTTAGAAAGTGATCCTTCCTCTTCTATTTTTCAGGAAGAGGTTATATAAAATTTATGTTATTCCTTAAGAGTAAGGTAGAATTTACTAGTGAAGCCATCTGGACCTGGACTTTTCTTTGTCGAAGGGTTTTAACTACAGATTCAATTTTTTTTTTTCCCTTGGAGACAGTCTATCACTGTTGCCCCAGCTAGAGTGCAGTGGCATCATCATAGCTCACTATAGCCTTTGACTCCTGGGTTTAAGTGATCCTCCTATCTCAGCCCAAGTAGATGTGACTGCAGGTGCACACGACCACCATAGCTGGCTAATTTTTTTATTTTTTGTAGAAATGAGGTCTCACTATTGCCCAGGCTAGTCTTGAACTCCTGGGCCCAAGCAATCCTCCTGCCTTAGCTTTCCAAAGTGCTGGGATTACAGGCATGAGTCGCCATGCCTGGTATGTTTTGTATCCATTAACTTTTTTAACTTTTAACTTACCTATGTCTTTATATTTATTATTGTAGACAGGATATTGTTGGTTCTTTCTTTCCTTTTTTTTTTTCCTTTTTTGAAAGCAGAAGGCCAGCTGGAAGCCAGGCACATATACTTCTCATCTTGCTTTCTTAATACAATCTGATAATTTCTACCTCTCAATTAGGATGTTTAGATAATTTAAAATGTAGTTTTTGACATGATTTAAAGGTACTGTCTTACCACGTGTTTTTATTTGTCCCGTCTCTTACTTGTTCCTATCTTCCTTCTTTCTGTATTGAGTTTTTCTTTTTATGATTCTACTGTATCTCCATTACTGACTTTTGGTTATACTGCTTTTAAAATTTTCAGTGGTGGCTGTGCACGGTAGCTCTCATCTGTAATCCTAGTACTTTGGGAGGCTAAGGCCAGAGGATCACTTGAGCCCAGGAGTTTGAGGCTGCAGTGAGCTATGATTGTGCCACTGTACTCCAGCCTGGGTGACAGAGTGAGATCTTATTTCAAAAAAAAAAAATGTTTTTGGGCCGGGCGCGGTAGCTCACGCCTGTAATCCTAGCACTCTGGGAGGCCGAGGCGGGCGGATTGTTCTGAGCTCAGGAGTTCGAGACCAGCCTGAGCAAGAGCGAGACCCCGTCTCTACTAAAAATAGAAAGAAATTAATTGGACAACTAAAAATATATGTAGAAAAAATTAGCCGGGCATGGTGGCGCATGCCTGTGGTCCCAGCTACTCGGGA
>CAUYRB010027745.1:0-21935 GCA_963574695.1 Propithecus perrieri
GGAGAAAATATTTGCATGGTATACATCCAATAAAGGGCTAATAACCAGAATCTACAAAGAACTCAAGCAAATCGGCAAGAAAAAAATCAAACAATCCCATTAAAAAGTGGGCAAAAGACATAAACAAAAGTTTTTCAAAAGAAGATAGACTAATGGCCAATAAACATATGGTTTCTCTTTTCAGTGTTCAGATATACAACAATCTATAGTACAAGTCAGAAGTTAAGTATCAGAAGATTAGTAGAGTATGCCTTTCAATGATAATAATATAACACATTATTATAGTTGTTAGGTATGGTATGTATTTCAGACTCTAAAATATATATGTGTGTATATTTTAATTTTAATTGCTTTGTTTGAAAGGAGGTATCGCATTCATGGGAAATGGGTCTCGCTTAGATTTTATCTATATCTTCAAATTTTATTTATTGTGTCATATCAAAAATTAAATATTTTTTGTCTGATAATGATGGCAGTTAAGTGGAAAGTATAAAATAAATGAGTGTACATCAGCAGAATGCAAAGATGCATTTTAAAATACTGTCTGCGAAAATTCTCTTTGAACTTAACTAACATATTTTTTATCATTATTGGAAATTGAATGCATGGCTTGGCAAGTATCATATCTGTACTATAATTGGAACCAATAGAACTCTAATTTGGCAAATAGGATTCCTTGTTGAGTAATGGATCTTTCACAATATATTGCTATTGGAACCTGTAATGCATTCTTAAGTCTAACTTTTCAGGAGAAGCAATCTGAGTACTACTTTAGGGCACAAGCAGATACTTCCTCTGCCAGGGTAAAAATCTATTAAGAACTATTACAGAAAAAAGAAAACGTTGTTGTTTGATTTAATAGTGATGAAAAAGTAAATTCATGAGATATGTCTTTTTTTAATTTTCTTTTTTCCCTTTAATACAAGAGCCCCCAAATTAAAGGACAACCTTGAATGGCCTTTTTCTGTGCTTTGCACACATTTTGTTACTCTTGGGAACTATCTTTTCTGCCTGATATTTTGGATCATTATATTTATACCTGCATGTATTCTTTAGTTTTTGTTGCTTTGAAACTGTGCCGTAGGAAATAGCAACTATAGTAGTAGAGCTTTTCAATATAAAGGGTGCTTTCGAAATGCCATATTTCTATGCCTGAAATGTTTCCAGTAAATTGGAGTAGAGCCCACATAATGAGAAGTAAACATTCAAAAAGATATTTACCATATCAATATTCCTATGTCACTTTCCAATATCTCTAATTAAAGAGCTGGAGTTGAAAGTCTTGATTTTATCCTGATACTCAGCCTAGTACTAGTCACACTACACCATATGAATATAATTTATTGATTGACTTATTGATAATAGATTAATTAATTTATTCATACATGCATTTATTCTGGAGTATATATCTACAATTTGTATATTTTTAGAAAAAAAATCACAACTGTTTACAGAGTTGGGCCATCTTCAAATTTTATGGATCACTGTTACTCAGATTCATCTTGGGAATTTACTTTCCCTACTGGAACAAAATCCTTCCTAAAAGAAAAATTCAGACCAAATAGAGTATGTTTGCCCAACTTCCATTTTTTTCTTAGAATTACAGTTCAATTAAAGAAGATAGTCTAAATCTATGCCTCCCACAATGGGTATGCCAGGGGATATGTCAAATTGAAGGACAAAACGGTACAGAGCCTTAGAATTTATTTTTATTTATATTACTCAAAAACTTATGGGAAGATATTATAGGCAGTCCCACAAATAAAAAAATAAGAAATAAAATAAAATTTTCTCATGCAGATTCTCTTCAGCTGTGTCTCATGCACACTGGAACTTCAAATTCACCATCCTTTTTATTATTAGAGGCTTATCAGCCAAAGAGTTTGAGTAGCACTGGTTGAAGTGGATGGGTATTATTATAGTGTTCTGTTCCAATGGAGGATGGGAAATATTGCAGTTTTAATTAACGGAAATAAAATGGGTAAATTCAGTTAATTCAGTAGAACATGAAGTGATCAACAAAAACCATAAGAAGAAAGAAACAATCTAAAACGGGTCAATCATCATGTTCTCGCTCCCTTAGAAGCAATGTATGTGAAGACCATGTGTGGGGTTTGATACATTAAACTCAGAGTTCTACAGAGGGTGAGCTGCTTATGTCTCACTCCCAAATACCTGAGGATGGAGTATCTCCCTGTCCCAATAGTATCACTTAATGAAATAAATTCATAGAACCTGGAAGTTATTTTTAACCAGGATAAGAATGAAGTTTAGAAGAATATAGTTTCTCTGAAATGAAATAAGTTGATCATGCACACTTCCAATCATCTTCAGACGGCATAAACTTGTTTCCCCTTGTCTGTAGTCCATGTTTAGTGGAGATACTCAGTCATCTAGCTGGATATTTATGTTGCCATGAAGTTCTATCCTTTGGAATTACTGTCTGTAAGGAGCCTTACACTGAGAACCTACAGAAGATTATCCTCTTCATCAATGTGGACGGTTAGTCTGAGATCTGAGCAAGCAGCCAATTGCTCTCCCTACCCAGAGAGTCAGCCTTGAAGGGAGGTGACAGTAGATATGTTAACATGCCAAAAGATTTCCAAAGCTTAATCTGGATATTAATTTTTGTAATCTAAACATCATAAAACCGATCTATGTCATTCTGGCTCCTCTTAGATGTGCTTATAAAACATGAGCTTAAGCAATATGTTTAGCTATGACTGCGCTTATATAAGAGAGAGCATATATGAAATCCCTCTGCTATGTATTACAAGAGATTATTTCCATTACGATGTTCAATTTTCTTTATTTATAAACCCTGTGTAAAATATGCATTTTATTGATGAATAGTTTAATACATCTAGATGATGAGACCTATGTAAGAAATTGTGTTTTCTTTTTTGTTTTGCCTGATAGAATGCTCAGTGCTAAATTTGTGTTCAAATATCATAGCTTGCCCCACCAAGTTAGGGGTATGCTGTTATTTTTATCCCATTTTTGTTTTTGTTGATTTTGCTTATCTTTGTGTCTTTTTTTACATTGCTTTTATTGTAAGTCACCTTATATCATTCTTAAAAATAGATAGATTATAAATAAATTTTAAAACAAGATCAAGGATATAAGATGATAGAGCATTATACTCTGTCAATAAACTTTACCGATCATCTGCTATGTGAGAGGTACTGTAAGACACCAAAGGAATGAACACCAGTAGGAAATTATCTCTGACCATGAAGAAATAAATTTAGTTGTATTTAGTTGTATTTGTAAAACTAAATGTAGTTTTCTATATAGCCATAAAAAATAGTCGAAATTTACTGGCTTGAAACAATAAAAATTTATCATCTCACAATTCCATAGGTCAGAAAAAGTCTGGGTTGTCTTGACTAATTCCTCTTTGGGTCTTAAAAGGCCCAAGTCAAGACATTTTCCTATCTGGGTTGTTCTCTGGAGACTGTGGAAGATAATTCTCCTTCAAACTCACTCAGATTGTTGGCTTAATGTAGTTTCTTAGGGCTGTACAGATAATGCCCCCTTTTCCCTGCTGGCTTTCAGCCTAGGGCTTTCTCAGTTTTTTAAGGCCACGTGCATTCCCCACCACCATTATCCCCCTCTACCTTCAAAATAGCAAAGGTGCATAAAGCTCCACTCACAATTCAATTTTTTTTCACTTCTCTTGCTACATCTCTTCTGCTCCAGCCAAAGAACATTTTCTGCTTTAAAGGCTCATGCGAATAGATTGTGCTCACCTAGTTTAGGGTAAAGCAGGCTGATGTCCACATCATTAGGTCCATACTTTAATTACATCTGCAAATTCCCTTTTGCCATGTACAGAAGCAAATTTACATGACCCAACAATAAGAGTATGGAATATTGGGGGAACATCTTGCCTACCATACTAATGAAAAAGAAAAGGATACAAACAAATAAGTTCTTTAATAAAAGTGTGTAAATGCTATGCAACCACACATAAAGAATTAATTATAATCCATCAGTACAGGAAAAAAATGAATATATATACTCATAAAATATAAGCAAATGACCAAAATGGATTAAAGGGGCATTCAGTTTTATCTGTGTGCAACATAAATTAATTAGAATAAGAGGAAAGTAAAACATCTGTAACTCCTGGTAATGACATGGTATGACAAGAACATATTCTTGTTTTTCAGAGATCCTAAGAGAAAGCAGATCTTAGTCAAACTGGGGGATGAGGTGGTCTTTTTGTTTTGCTATTTTTAGCTTATCACAAATGCTTGAGCAACTATTTCTTCTCTTACAATGGTGGTAGTCATTCTTATTTTTTTGTAATTTCTCAGTAGTCACCTCAATGAATTCGGAAGTTGCCTATAGTGTGGGGGAAATTGGATTTTATATGTTATGGCTCATGCTCATTTAGCAATGAAACTAATTTTATATCTTTAGATAAGTGAAGAGGTATTGAAATCTTCAAATATCCAGAATCGTTTGATGCTCTTTGTTTTTAGGAAAAAGGAAAATGCGGCAAATAAAGATAAAGATATGTGTGTATGCACGTATGTATATATATTTTACTAAATATCCTTTACTTTAGAAGATAAAAATAATAACCCAGAAACCCATGCAAGATACTGCATACGCCAGTCACTAATGCAATACATTTATACCATATCCTTTTAAAGATTTTCAACAATGATTAAAAGCTTCTAACGATGTATTTGCAATTTATTAAAATTGTAATTTCAACAATTAAGAGTTTCCCTCTTTTATCAGTATATTGCATTAAATCATCATCAATTTATTAAGTAAAATTCATCTGACTAAGATGTCTTACTACTTTTAATTGGTATTTTATTTATTCTTAAGGAAAATAAATAGATGACAAATTATACAATAAACTAATCTGATATTCCAAAACCTATTTTCCATTATTGCTAATTCATTTAGGATTAGTAAATACAAATATAATTCATTATTTAGAGTAAAACTATTAAAGATAGTTGGTAGAGTGAAGTGAAAATCATATTGTGCTTCCATAAGAAGAAAGGAATTAGAGTCCACCTTATTTCTTTTATATTCTAACTGCATGATTACCTCTCAAACAATCTGAGCCTACTTATTTGTCTCTATAAAAGAAAGCCTTAGATTAAACAATCTCCAAGGCCTTTTCCAATTATACATATTTAGAATTTTGCAAATGAGATAATGAAATGTCCAGAGAAATGTATGTATAAAATGAAAACAAATTGACATCTAAGGAATTTTTTAGGAGTTCAACCATTTTTCAGTTAAAAATGCAAATGTTTTCCAGGAAACACAATGCTTTGGGGTTGACTTGATTTACAGTCATTTTCCAAATTGAGGAAAAAACCACATAAAGTAATTGTTTTTAATGGCTTTTATGCTTTAGTTTATAACCACCTCATAATGTTCATTTTATCCCTATCTTTTTGCCTTTTTCAAATTGGATACTTTATCTTAATGAGATTTTTCCCCTGTATTTTCAGCAGATGAACATCTCTTTGTATTTATAACCACTGAACATTATCAATTCATTTGAGATTTAGCCTGGCGGGTATCTCTCTTATTCTCTATCTATAAACTTGGGAATTTAGGGGAAAAATGTTGTTTGGGCAGTATTTACTGAAACACTCAGTATAAAAATTAGATATAGACAATTTACTATCAAGGCACCAATTCTAGCCAAATATTTCACATATTTCGAGACAACTACATTGACTCCTGGACACTTTTCATATTCAATACTTATTACAGAATATGCTATAAATAATAGAAAATCAGTAAGAATCCATCACAATTTTAAATTGTGGATTTACAGAATTCAGATTACTAAGCAAACACAGTAAGAATGTCAGAAAGTATTTTCCCCTACATTATTGATTCCATTCTGTTTTTAAGAACATTCTGACCAAATCAGTACTGAGATCTATCTAATTCAGTTTCTCACCTTGATGTCATCAGCAGTCGCCTGGAGACGTGTGGTTGTTCTCTCCACCAACAAGTGCTTAGAGTTATATCTCAAAACATTCTGAAGTTGTGTAATTTATCAGTGTATATTTTCAAAATTTCCTATATTTAGGGAAAAGGAGATTCATAAAATTACTGCCCACTTTTATGATGGAATATTTCCTTTCATTTAAATGTTAGGTTGTATAAACCCTGAAGGAGTACCCTCAATTTAATGATATAGCAACTATGAATAAAGTTCATATAACATGATTTAATATTCTTCAAGCTTAACTCCTTTTTAGCTTATTCATTTTTCTCTGTCTCAAGAGCCTAAACTAGGTATCTTGTCAAATACTAGATCCTTCTTCTCCAAAACTTCAATAATTAAGTATAGCTTAAAACAATATCCATTTCGCTTGTGTGTGTGTGTGTGTGTGTGTGTGTGTATTTAATTGAAATATACAGCAGAAAACTCTACATATTGGTCTAGGAAAAAGAAAATCATTATTTACCAGATAAAAAAGTACAGAATTTTCCAGAGTTTTTGGTTTGTTTGCCCTGTTTTTTTTTTTTTTTCTTTTTTCTCTTTTCCTAGGAACCGCTCTTTCAGAAAGCCTCCAACATTTTGTTGAACTTTCTGGTTGTGATACTTCATTTTGATTTGGAAGCAGTAAACACAGAATTTAAGGCCAGAGATTGCAAAAATGGAATTCCATATCAGCCACTGTCAGCATGATCTTGGCTATGCTACTTAAATTCTAATATTTAAGTAACATCAGTAATACTTCCTTCATAGTGTTCTTATTCTTATTTGTTTTGTATGTAATTTACATGTCCAACTAGTGAGCACTTACTCACTCAACAAACATTAAATGAACATTTCAATGTAGGCAACATCATCTGGAATACAAAAGTGGGTAATATTGGCCATTATTCAGGTAGTCACTCATTCTTTTATGTGACAATGAGTCACTTATTCTTTCATGTAACTTACTAATATAATGTAACATTAATTTATGTGCATAATAGCTCTCATTAAGTGTCCGTCATTCATGTAACATTAAATAGAAGAGACTACGTATTTTACATGTTGAGGAATCAACAAAATAGAAAATTCCTGTACTTAAAGAATTTATATCTATCAGGAGAGAGCCAAAAAGTTAAATAAATAAATTGATGTGTGATGTCAGATGGTTCAAAAAATGGATATTTTTGACATATTTCACTAGATTATATTGGGTAACAACCAAACATAAAATTTCCCCAAAATAAAAGTTCGTTCTTCTCTTATGTTACTTGTTTTCTGTGGGCTATTTTGAGTGTGTTTCAGTTCTGAGCTTCACTCTTCTTCATTCTGGTATATAGGCTGCATTGATCATGTGGGCTTTGTAGCCAATTTTGCGACTTTCTCTTTTATTCCAAGAGAGATGAGGAGGCATGAGAAGGTTTTGAGCAGAGAAGTGACACGATCTATTGTATATATTTTTAAAGGATCACTCTGCTTGATGTTTAATAAGAGTAGTATCAAGAAGAATACCTGAAGGCTAACACTGTAGCGTAGATGAAAATAAGGTGGTTTGGAGGAGGATGGCAGCCCTTTGAATGGGACTATATACGTTGTCTATGATTTAGGAGATATGGAAGACAGAACTGAAAGATGTGCTGACAGAGTCTATGTGAGGTGGAAGACAAAAGTGGATTCACTTGAGCAATTGAAATGTGGTGCTGTGCTTTATTGCGATAGCTTTTAGTATTAATTGTAATAAAATTATGATAAATGCTTTAATTTTTTCCTTGGTTATGATCAATGCCTTAGAACCTCATAATACAGGGACTAAAATTACTTAAAGTGATGAGGAGTTTGTTCTAAGGCTACATGTGCATGAGAATTTAGGACAAGATATGGTAAATTCAGCAGAAGTGAAAATCCATTAAAGGGATCTTTACGGTAGAAACAATCTTCAATGTCACTCAGATAATCTCCACATGCACCTCTAATACTGTGATTAAATGGTTCCAAGGCAGATTAATTCAATGCCTCATTCAAATCGTCTTTCCATCTATCTTAGTTTCCTATGGCTGCCACAACAAATTTCTACAAACCTAGTGCCTTAAAACAGCACAAAATTATTCTTTTACTGTTAGGGAGATCGAAAGTCTGAAGTCAGTTTGGGTAGATGAAGTGAAGGTGTCTTCAGGAATGTCTTCCCTTCTGAGATTGTAGTACAGATTTGTTTCCTTTCTGTTTCCAGGTTCTACAGCTGCTTTCTTTGCATTCCTTGACTTAGGGCCTCTTCCTCTATTTTCAAAGCCAGCAGTGTAGTATCTTCAAATCTGTTTCTGCTTCCATCTCATTACGTGCTCCTATTCTGCTTCCCTTGTATAAAGACACTCGCGATTATATTTAGGATCCACCCAGATAATCCAGGATTGTAGTCCCATCTCAATATCCTCAATTATAAATCATTTTGAAAAGTTTCTTTTGCCCTATAAGGCAACATTCGAAGGTTTAAGGATTGGGATGTTGATACATTCTGGGACCATCATTTGTACTCTATCACATAATATTTCTACTCTGCCTTCCTCAACTGGTTGGCTTTGTCCTCTGTTGCCACCCCTAGTGACTACATAATAGCTACACATTTTGGGACACTAGTGTGCAGACACTATGACCAGTGGAAGAAAAAAGGCCCCATCTGTCTATGTGTCTCTATTTTTCAGAGAGGAAACCTTTCCCAGAAGCCCTCCAGGAAGTTTTTATTCATATCTCTAGAGGGAATCTGACTACATGCTCATTCTTAAATAAATTGCTGACAAGGGAAAGAAAGGAAAATTCCCTTAACATTTGTTTTTGTTAGAAAAATAGAAGGTCAGATTGATAGATGCTGTCAATATTAGATAAACAGCAAAACTTTCTCTTACATTTCTCTGTCATTAGCTTAGCATTTCTAGACCAATAGGGTTTATTTCAAACACAAAATTATCTGTAGGGTTTTTGTGTTTGTGATTTCTTTTTCTGGGATAATTTATCATTTAATTATGACGCAAGTTAATACTATTGCCTCCCTAATAACACTAACACTTCAAGACCTTAACCCTTATTCATTCTACTTTGTCATCTGACAAATGCTCCTTTCGTTTTTGTCTCTAAACACAATGCATGTCAGATATGATAAATGCATTTCAAAAATATTTTAAATAACCCATCTCCCTTTGGTCTCTTTGTTTAAAACCAAGGATAAAAAGAGGGTGTTAGAAATTTTAATCAATTATAGGCGTCAATAATATAATGCCTTGTTTACTTATACCGTTTATGTATTACAATGTATATTATTGGAACACGTCATTTTTAAACATATCAAAGAAAGTAAAAGAGAAGCTTTCCAGAATTAAGCTACACTTTGATACAACTACAGCTTTCTTGTGTAGTACTGTAATCCTGACAGGAAATGTCTGACATTTGTGTTCTTTAGTGGGAACCTGATTTATGGGTTTATGCCTGCATCGATGCCTCCTTTAGATCATTGCAGTGCGAAAAAGAGTAAAGCAGGGAGCTTAAGATTGTCTTTGTCAACAGTTCTGGAAAAATAATAACCAGCCTGTCATACAAAGGGAGCAAGATAGAACAATATGGGGGGAAGAAAAATTTTGACCTCTATTGAATAAATTAACAGTATTTTAGATGCTTTCAGATGGACAATTTGCAGGTATCAGCAACCATCTATCACTGTTTACTATTTTCCTTCTCACGTGTCTTTGAGGAGTCCCTTAGATAATGATCTGAATATTGAAAGTTCAGTACTGTAACATGGTCATCCTACCAGAAGGAGCAACAATTTGACCAACAGCTTTTGTTTTTCTATTTTAATGTATGACAAGCTTTTAGGATAAATCCAAATTGACTAGAATGCCAACATTTAAATTTTACTGAAACAAATCAACATATGAAAATTTAACTATAACCCTTTTTACACTTTCCCTCTTACAACACCCACACATATAATAAGGGATCCCTCTTTCTCTGAATACTCCTTGACATTTGATCTGTACTCTCTTCCCATCCATTGTATTCTATTCTTTATTCCAATTTCTGTTATGTATATCTTATTTCTGTTATGTATATCTTATTTCTTTTACTATATATTAAACTTCATATGTATATATTGATTGCCTTGCATATAACAGGTACTGTGAAATGCATATTGAGTAAATGTTTGGTTCCAAATCACACTGCAGGATTTCCTTTCAGTCCCATGTTTACAGTGTTCTAATTAAGTACTGTGATGAATAAAGAACCTTTCTACGTTAGAAGTTATTTTCTTTTTTTTTTTTTAAAAAAAAGATTCCTTTCATTTTTTCCTAATTAAAGTCCAGGTGAAATATTAGCACTGAGAAATTAAAAAAAAAAAAAAAGAAAGAAAAAGAAAAAAAAAGAAACTTGATTACCAGATAAGTTCCACTCATCTTTCAGATTTCAAAAGACAAGTACATTTCTCATCATTGTGACATGGGTGTTTTGATGACAACATTTCCCACAGTATCATCTCGGACATTAGGTAGTCACATCAATGTGAGCAGAGTTCTCCCTGTGCTCACCTTCACATCTTCAACACCTCACCTGGAGGCTGCTCTGCAGTTTACAATCCATAGATGTTTATTGAATAGCATCATAAGAAATGAAAATCTGAAAGTTGCTGCATTGCTTTTTTAAATTGGGGGACATGTCACACAGAGCCTGTTAATAAATAAATAAAATAATATGTAAATAAATACATAAATAAGAAATAAGAAGGTAGTGAATAAATCTACCCAAACTTTATGTGAACCTACTTCATTTCTGTAGGCTTCATACTTTATATTAGGGACTCTTAATTTCATCCCGTCCTGGCAATCTTATCTTCAAATTTGAATTTGAATTTGGTTTTCCAGAGAACATAAGAAAAAACATAAAGAAAGAAAACAAAAATGTCCATCTTGATTCAGAGTAAGTGAATAATGTCTTGATTAGTCCACATCTTATATTCTCCAAATTAGGTGCCTGACTGATGGGTATCATATGATCAGGTTTTTTTTTTTTTTTTTTTTATTACAGATGACAGCAAGATTGGACTCCTCTCTATTTTTGTTGTATATTTTCTTATAATACAAGTTTAGTGTCTCTGAAATAAAGCATTCAAGAAGAAAAAAAGTTTTCAATTTCTCAGTTCTAATCTGGGCTGTTGCCATGTCTATATTTTAGAATTTGTAAAGTAAATGAGGCAGTGATAAAGCTTTCATGCCAGAGACACTTTTAAATACCAAAAGCATGTCATTACTGCCGAGCTTCATTTTTCTCCTAATTCTTTAATTAGATAGCATCAGAGCTGCATCTCTTAAGCAAATTCTCCCGCTGTTCTTTCCTGGCCTCTAGTGGATCTTGTATTTGTATGAATCATATTTTATTTGTAATGGACTTTTAGGAATTGCATACTTTTGTTCTTTCATCTTATACTGAACTAGAAGTGGATTCTAGTTCTGTGTTTATGAAAACAAAAGCTAAGGTTAAGTGGTGTTGCTTCTTTAGTTGGGTCATTAAGTTAATAAATAGATACACTGATATTTTAAATTCTGTAGGGAAAAAAAACAGAAGGAATAATCTTATGACATATTTGAGAATGGGCAATAGTACAGTTGTCTTTCAACTAATGCGACAGTAGATAATTGAGGCATTAGATACAACAAACAGAAAATTTTCCCTCTAAGATAATTTCACTGGATAATACAAGAAGGTTTTATTTTTCTTTTCTCAAGTGGTTATGGAAGTTTTAAGTTTTTTTTTTTTTTTTTTAGTTTATAAACAACAGAAATGTATTTTTTACAGTCTTACAATTCTGGAGGCTGGAAAGTACAAGATCAAGGCACTGACAGATTTGGTATCTGGTGAGGACTCTCTTTTCACAGACAGACATCTTTTCACCATCACCTCACATGATGAAAAGGACCAGGTAGCTCTCTGGAGTCTCTTTTTTAAGAATGCTAATTCCATTCATGAGGGCAACGCCTTCATGACCTAATCATACTTCATTTACTTACTTAGCTTCTTTATCAATTAAGAAATATAATATATAAGTTAACATATGGAGAACAACAAAAAATTCACCTTTATTATAGTTAAAATTGAAATTGGAGAATGTTTTATATCTGGGAGCGTGTGGAATTCTTTACTGAACCCCTGATTTATATAGCCTCACTCACCTGTCACAGGAGCATTTGACTGCGCAGACGTTACCTATGAAAGCAAAACCTGCCCACAGAGAAGTACAGTGGAACATGTGGGCAGCTCTTTCTTTTTCATTTTTATTTATGTTTTTATACAGAATGATGTTCAAGACAACTTTGTTTATTATATGGGGATACTAGACAAAATTTAAGCATTCAATATCAGGGAATCTTTAAGAGAGATGTCCATATGATAAAATACTATGTATTCATTAAAGATAATTGTTTCAAAAATTTTCCAATGACTTGAGAAAATAAGTGAAAGTGAAACAAAACAAAACAAATTAGAATAGAATATAGAATCTGATCTAAGTTTTTGGGAAAATTTTTTTCTCATATGCAGAAAAAAGACTGGAAAGAAATACGTTTAACTTTTTGTGCTGATTGTTTTTGGTTTAGAGGGGTTATGATGATTTTTAATTTTTCTGGTTTTTTTTAAATCTAAATTTTCTATAATGAACATGTGTTTCTGTTATAAACAGAAAGAGTCAAGAAAAAAATTAGGACAGACAAGATGGTGCAGCTTCATGGTGAAAATGGTACTGGTATACTCCAGTGGTGTAGCATAAATTGGTACAATCCTTTTGGGGAAAAAAATAGAGAAGTGTTCTAATGGGGTTTATGCCCTTTGACTCCAAACACTGATTCCTGGGAATTTCTCTTTGTTACCGGGGATATAATGCATTAGATGCTAAGAGCTATGTGTAATGAAGATGCTCATTATAGCAAAATCTATAGCAATAAACACTGTATGAAAAAGATAAACGTCTAATAATTGGTGAACAGTTCTGTAAATGATGGAGAATCAACACGAAGGGGTATTACGGTACCATTAAAATGAAAATTAAGGAGACTGTAGTACCCAGTTATGGTAGGAAAATGCAAAATGAAAAATGCAGAGTTATAAGTCTATATACTCCATTTTCTTTATCCACTCATCATTTGGTGGGCACTTAGGTTGGTTTCATATCTTTGCAATTGTGAATTGTGCTGCAATAAACATACAAATACAGGTATCTTTTTATAAAAGATATTTTTATAAAATGACTTCTTTTCCTTTGGGTAGATCCCTAGTAGTGCGATTGCTGGATTGAATGATGAATCTATTTTTAGTTCTTTGAGAACTCTCCATACTGTTTTCCATAGAGTTTGTACTAATTTCCATTCCCACCAATAATGTATAAGTGTTCCCTTCTCACTGCATCCGCACTAACATCTGTTGTTTTTTGACTTTGTAATAATGGTCATTTTGACAGGGGTAAGGTAGTATTTTATTGTCATTTTAATTTGCATTTCCCCGATGATTCGTGATGTCGAGGATTTTTTCATATATGTTTTGGTCATTTGTATATCTTCTTTCAAAAAATGTCTGTTCATGTCTTTTGCCTACTCTTTAATGGGTTAAACCCCATAAGTAAAGGCAAATCAATACATTCTCCATCTCCACCCCCAGACAATGAGCATGTATTCTCTCATTGACTGGTTGAACTTGAGGCTCTGTGACATCAAAGGACAATTGTGACAAGTCAACCAGTTCCCAAAACTCCAGAGAGATGGAGAGGAGGAGGGAGCGAATGAGGACCAGGCTAGAGTGGGTCTCACTGATTAAAGTGATGATGGGCCAAGAAAATTCTCTACCTTCTTTTTTTTCTGTTTCTCACTTGCTAAGTAGCTACTGAAGCATATATATGTGTAGTGTGTGTGTGTATAAAAATATATATATATATATTTTAATGATATATACACAAAACACAAAACATCACAGAATTAGCACTAGCCTCCACAATAAGCTCATCCCTCTATTTCTTTTTCTTTCTTTCTTTCTTGTTTGTTTGTTTGTTTGTTTGACAGGGTCTCACTCTGTTGCCCAGGCTAGAGTGCAGTGGTGCGATCATAGCTCACTACAGCCTCCAATTCCTGGGCTTAAGAGATCCTCCAGCTTCAGCTTCCCAAGTAGCCAGGGCTATAGGTACACACCACCATACCCAGCTAATTTTTTTTCATTTTTTGTAGAGACAGGGTCTCACTATTGTCAGGCTGGTCTTGAAGTCCTGAGCTCAAGCAATCCTCTTGCCTTGGCCTCCCAAAGTGCCATTATACCTCCATTTCTTGATTTATCAAGCTCAGACATTATCTTTGACTGTTGCCTACGAACAATGCATCTGTAATTCACCTTTATCATCCTATTTCTCTCCAACACTTCCCTAAATATTTCATAGAGGTATGATTTTTTAATTATTCTCTTGATTAATTTTGCATATTTACATGACATTTGAACTTCAGTTTCCTGTTTCATTAATTTGTGCAGCATACTGAGAACACCCACTATATTAAATGAGACTATTATTGTCTTTACTTGTTTCAAGACTTCTCTCTTTCTTGCTACTCTACTGCAAGCTCCAACTTTACTTTTGCATTTTTAAGTTTGTAAAATTTACATTTTTTACCACATTTGAATCATCAGTTCTTTGTGTGTAAGCTGATTCTAACCATTAAAAATAAACACTCATAGTAGTTTGATTATTTGAATACTGTTAGCTTCAAATGTAAGTACGTAATCTTTTGTACTCTTTTCTGCAGGTTCAAGGCTAAGAACTGTGTGCATCAGAGATTTTTTAAAAACAATATTGTCATTATTTTTCTCTGCACTTAATATCTATGTACTGATAGCCTTATTATGTACACACATACACAAGCATAGTCTAAAATTGAAGGCATAATTTTATGTTTGTATAGATTAAAATATATTAAATATACATTTAACACAAAACACACACACACACACATATACACATACACACATGTGATTGTCATGTGCCAGGCTCTTTCTAAGTATATAGAAACAAATATAACTAACAGATTTAGTCTTCTCCATAATTTTATTGAGGCTGATACCTATTATTGTGCCTATTTTATTTGTAAGGAAAATGAGGCCCCAAAATGATATATAACATGTCAAATGTCACTGGGATTCAACCCAGGCAGTCTTGCTTTAAAGGCTGTATGTATATATATTTTTTTAATTACCATATAATGTCTCTGTAAGAAAAGTTAAATTTAGATACACTTTAAAATGTTATTTATGGGTGTTTCATGAAAGAGAATGAAATTGGAAATGGGAATATATAAGATTTTAACATACTGAATCCCACAAAATACTTTATAAAGTTCATAATATAAAGAGAAAATAAATCAAAGTGCAATCATTTTGCAGGTATTCTTTCTACACTTTTAATTTATTTTCTCATGTGAAAACAAATAGTCTTGCTAAACCTGAGTTTTAAAATATTGCATTCTTACAGCATCATATGCAATTGCTAAAATAGGTATATTTTGCGACTAAGTTATTTCATATTTTAATATGAGATCGTAAGTTCCAAAAGATACGTAGAGTTAATAACTGATAAAAATATTTATTATAGTTATTAGCCCATTGAAAGTAAATTCTTAGTTGTAGTAAGCAGTTCAAATGAAACATTAATAATTTTTATAAAATGTTCAAAATGGCAATTAAAATTAAACATTAATACCATTTGGAATACTGTCCAAAATGGAGTGTTTATAAAGAAAACTTATATTGAGATTATGTTGTAGACTATATGTGAATGTGGTATACAGAATTTTAAGATGAATCTCAATGCCTGACCGCCTTGTATAATCCCTGTTTCCTTGAGTATAACCTAGGCCTGTCACTCTTTCTAATCTATAGAATATGGCAGAGTAAAGGCAATTTGTAGGTGTAATTAAAGACCTTAATCAATTGTTCTTAAATTCATCAAAATGGAGATTATCATGGGTGGGCCTGACTTAATAAGGTGGGATCTTAAAAGGGGCCAAATGTCAGGGAATAGAAGCAGCAGATGCCCTCTCTCTCTCCTGATGGCCTTGGAGGAGCAAGCTCCATGATTTGTACAGCTGTAAGGAAATTAATTCAGGTAAAAGCCAAATGATCTTGGAAGAAGACTCCTAGCCTCAGATGAGACCGAAACCCCAGCCAACACTTGGTTGCAGCCTTTTGAGACCCTGAGCAAAGAAACCAACTAAGTCGTGCCTATATTTTGGGCCCACAGGATCTGAGATAATAAATTAGTATTATTTTAAGCTGCTAAGAGTGTGGTAAGTTTTTATACAGCAGTAGAAAACTAATATAGTAATCAGTTATGGAAAAAAAATAGTACAATGTTTTCCAAAAATATAACAACTTTTTTAAAACTTTGATGTTTCATCATATGCACATGCAAGACTAGGACATCTAACTCCTTAGTATTTGTAGGAAAAAAATCCAGTGCTGGCCGGGCGCAGGGGCTCACGCCTGTAATCCTAGCACTCTGGGAGGCCAAGGCGGGCAGATCGCTCAAGGTCAGGAGTTCGAGACCAGCCTGAGTAAGAGCGAGACTCCATCTCTACTGAAAAATAGAAAGAAATGATCTGGACAACTAAAAATATACATATAGAAAAAATTAGCCGGGCATGGTGGCTCATGCCTGTAGTCCCAGCTACTCGGGAGGCTGAGGCAGAAGGATTGCTTGAGCCCAGGAGTTTGAGGTTGCTGTGAGCTAGGCTGACGCCACGGCACTCTAGCCCGGGCAAGAATGAGACTCTGTCTCAAAAAAAAAAAAAAAAAAAGTGTAGCTAAAAAACAGTGAGCAACATAGCAAAACTCCGTCTCTACAAAAAATTTTTAAAAAATTATCTGGGCATGGTGGTGCACACTTGTAGTCCCAGTTACTCAGGTGGCTGAGGCAAGGAAGATTGCCTGAGCCCAAGAGTTTGAGGTCTCAGTGAGCTATAATAATGCCACTGCACTCTAGCCCAGGCAACAAAGTGAGACACGGTCTCAAAAAAAAAAAAAAAAAAAACCCAGAAATAACAAAGTATGTGTTTTAATATTACTCTTTTATAGTTATGTTTCTTTTCTCAACTAGATTTTAGTTCATCACAGTTACAAACATGAAACCCTTCTATTGGTTAAATTCAATTATTGCTTATTGATCAATAATTACCATTCATTTTATTTCTGGTATATATTACTCCCATATCTGCTGGAATGGAGTCAAAGCCACTGCTTCCAATGATATAAACCCCTTTTTCTGCAGCTTTTTCATGATACTTCCACTTCATTAATTCCAGAAACTAAAAAATTCAGAACAAGAATCTGAATCAGAGCTATACAGAAACACCAATATTAAATGATTTCTCTTTAAAGACAAAGCAATTAAACCTGGAAAATGCTGACCAGTATTGCTCTGCAGCAAAATATTAACTGTCCCAATGTTTTTTCACTTATTCAGCAAATACTGACTAAACTCATATCGTGTGCCAGATGGTACAGGAGATATGCTTATTTGACTTAATGATACTGAATTCTTTTAGAATTATTTTTAAATGTGAAAGTAATACCTATTATAAAAATTAATATTAAAAAACACAAAGAAAGCAAAAATAAATCACCCCAAATTGCATTACACAGATGAACATCATTACAGATATGTAACTATGCATATATAGAGAGAAAGGGGCAGGAAAGGAGGCGATGATAGAGGAGATAGGGGAATAATGTCTGTTCAAATCTTTTGCTTATTTTTAAAATTAGTTTTCTACAATAGTTTTAGATTTACAGAAACACTGAATAGTAGAGTTCCCATGTACTCTGAAACCCAGTTTCCCGATTAATGTATTTTACATTAACATGTTATAAGTAATGAACCAATATAGATTCATTATTATTAACTAAAGTCGACCGTTTATGGAGATTTCTTTTTTACCTAATGTCCTTTTTCTGTTTCAGGATCTCATCCAGGATACCACATTACATTTAGCTGTCAGGTCTTCTGAGGTTCCTTTTGGCTGT
Source organism: Propithecus perrieri (assembly GCA_963574695.1). Classification (NCBI taxonomy): domain Eukaryota; kingdom Metazoa; phylum Chordata; class Mammalia; order Primates; family Indriidae; genus Propithecus; species Propithecus perrieri. The sequence continues at coordinate 18,062 of CAUYRB010027745.1, forward strand.
GACAGTTTCTGACACTTTCTTTGTTTTTAATGACCTTGACCATTTTGAGGAGTGCTGGCTACGTATTTTATACACTGCTCCTCTACTGGAATTTATTTCATATTTTCTCATGATTAAACTGGAGTAATGGATTTTGAGAGGAAAACTACAGTGATAAAGTGCCATTCTCTTTGTATCATATCAAGGTAACATACTATCAACGTGATTTACCACTTTTGATGTTGACCTTAAACACCCAGCCAAGGCAGTGTCTGCAGTTTCTCCACTGTAAAATTATGCTCCCTGTCCCTGAGTGGAGTAGCTACACAAATTATTTGGAATTCTGCACAGAAGATTTGTCTCATCTTATCCTTCTGTCCACTTTTTAAATGGGTTATTTGCATTTCTATTATTGACTTGTAAAAGTTCTTTATGTATTCTGGACCTTTATTAGATTTTTATATTACTTTTATGGTAGCTTTCAAGATGACTTACAAGCTTTTCATTATTTTCTATGTTCTGGGATATTTTAAATAACATAGGAATCGTTTTGTTTTCTTTTTTAAATTCACGTTTCCTACCTATTCTTTTATCATTTTTGGTAATTTACACCTTCCTAGTATTTTCCAATATACATTACCAATTGATAAACTCGAAGCACATATCATATTGGCACACTGATGACAATAATCAGTAGAAACTACATAGTCATATGAGGTTACCATTTTAAAGGTATTAGTGTAGCTTAGTGACTGTTAACACATTACTTCCTGCAGTCAGGCAAACCTCAATTCAAGTCCTAGTTCTTCTGCTCACTAGGTGCATGACTCTTAGCAAGTTACTTAACCTTCCTTAACCTTTAATTTCCTCATCTATAAAAAAAGGAAGAAGGCTGGGTGTTCGTGGCTCTTCCCTGTAATCCCAGCACTGGGGGGCCAACGTGGGAGATTCACTTGAGGCCAGGAGTTCAAGACCAGCCTGGTCGACAAGGCAAGACCCCATCTCTACAAAACATCAAAAAAAAAAAATTAGCCAGGCATGGTGGTGTGAGCATGTAGTCCCAGCTACTCAGGAGGCTGAGGCAAGAGGATTGCTTGAGCCTAAGAATTCAAGGTTATAATCAGCTATGGTCACACCACTGCACTCCAGCCTGGACGACGGAGTGAGACCCCGTCTCTCAAAACAAATAAAATAAATAAATAAAAATAACAATAAAACTGCTTAGCACTGTTTTGGGCAAATGGTAAGCATTCAATAAATATGAGTGCTAAAAATTTTTAGGTTGAGGGGATTTTACATTTTCTGTAATGTTATCAATGTGCCTGATTTTAAAAAGGGAATTCAAAATGAAAATTACAAAAGTGAAATTTGGATTATAAAATAGTATACTATTTTAATTAATTCAGTGTGAAGCATAAAGTATTAATAGCTGCAAAAATTAGCATATCTTATATACTAAGGATCTAATAAACAAATTCAAGAAAACTGAAGCTAAAGATCTTACCAATAGTGCTCTCCTTCAAGATATCAAAGGAATACCATAGAAATACCATCTCTAAACACTAGAAAGGAGTTGTCAACTTCTAAATGTCTCAAAATTGCACTAAATATTTTCTACTTCATTAATAAGAAAATCATGTGTTATTAATTCTATGTTTTTTCCTTTCCATTTTACATACTTGAGGTTCTCCACAGATGTCAACGCAACTGGTTCCATTTTCAATACATGCTTTTACCACAGGTTCTCCATAAAATCGATACTAGGGGAAAAAGAAAGCCAACAGGTTACTCTTTCTTGACAAGTTTAAATGAATGAAATGCCATTTAATCTTGGAAGTACAATCTTGGTTATCAAGAAATCAAATGTTAATAGACACTTTGGGAGGCCAAGGCAGGAAGACTGCTTGAGCCCAGGAGTCTGAGGTTGCAGTGAGCTATGATGACGCCACTGCACTCTAGCCTGGGGGACAGACCTTGTCTCAGAAAAAAAAAAAGTTAGTAAAGTAGCCTAAAGATAAATTGAGAAAATAAGATAACTACAGTATACCACCTCTCACAGTGTAAACAAAGAATAGCATGACGGAATTACAGGGAATATATGCTTACCTCTAAAGAAAAAAATCAAAGTTTTATAGAAAAAGTGATTTACTTGAGTTGAATCTTCAAGAAGAAGAAGGGTTTGTTAGGAAAAAGAAAAATCCAGAAAAAGGAAAAAGTATATGTACAGGTGTAAGAAAGGGAAACTGTTCTGCTACTTGAAGCACATGGCGATTAAGCAAGAAGTAGCTAGAGATGAGTCTGGAAAGAAATGCTAGGGCCAGATCAGGAAGCACAACAAAGTGCCATGCTAGTAAGTTTGAACTCTATCTTTTCTAGCTTACTAGGCTCTCCTGGAGGGTTTTAAACAGGACAGTGGTATAAGATTTATGGCACAGACACATCACTCTGTCTGCGGTACTGGAAAATGAAACTAGAGGCAGGTAAGAAAGGATGAAAGGCCCGGGCCCGGTGGCTCACGCCTGTAATCCTAGCACTCTGGGAGGCCAAGGCGGGTGGATTGCTCAAGGTCAGGAGTTCAAGACCAGCCTGAGCAAGAGCGAGACCCCGTCTCTACTAAAACATAGAAAGAAATTGGCTGGACAACTAAAAATCTATATAGAAAAAATTAGCCGGGCATGGTGGTGCATGCCTGTACTCCCAGCTACTCGGGAGACTGAGACAGGAGGATTGCTTGAGCCCAGGAGTTTGAGGTTGCTGTGAGCTAGGCTGACGCCACGGCACTCTACTCCGGGCAACAGAGTGAGACTCTGTCTCAAAAAAAAAAAAAGAAAGGATGAAAGACTAAACTAAGGAAGAGGCAAAACATATTAACGATGAGATATATAATACTAAAAAAGCAGAAATGATTTGACCTCTTGACTAGCTAGGCTGGACACGTGGGCCAAACAGTTAGTGGTACTATTAGCCAAAATAAAAAACAAACAAAAAACAGGAAGAGAAGGTTTGTGGAGGATAAGTTTAATACTGACAGAGTAGATATTCTGAGCCTGTATGATATTAGAATTCCCAAATTATTTGTTGCTCAAACTGAAGGAATTAAAATAAAAATTTTAGGCTGGGCATGGTAGCTCACACCTTTAATGCTAATAGCAGGGAGGCTGAAGCAGGAGGATGGCTTAAGGTCAAGAGTTCAAGACCAGCCTGAGCAAGAGTGAGACCCATCTCTACAAAAAACTGAAAAATTAACCAGGCATGGTGGTGTGTGCCTGTAATACCAGCTACTCAGGAGGCCAAGGCAGGAGGATCACTGGAGCTCAGGAGTTTGAGGTTGCAGTGAGCTATGATGACACCACTGTACTCTAGCCTGGGAGACAGAGCAATACCCTGTCCAAAAAAATTTAAAAATTAAATTAAAATAATATTAAAGTAAATAAAATCAAAATTTTAATGTATAATAGCTAACACGTCAGAATTCAGTTCCATTTCAAAAGAAGCATGACAAATCTTTCCCTTTGTGAAGAAAGGGTAAGAAGCACAAACTCCTCTGCTTTTCTCATTCCTGGCAGCAAAACAGGAAATCATTTCTTTTTTCTGGCCTTCAAGAAACAAGTAAAGGGACACTTAAAATATAGGGCAATGCAAGGATTGACCTTTACAAGTAGGTCAAATGGGCTGTCCTCTTTACCTAACTCCATGGCCTCACTCCTCTTATTAAGAATGGCAGATAGTCACCGCCGGGCGCGGTGACTCATGTCTGTAATCCTAGCACTCTGGGAGGCCGAGGCAGGCGGATTGTTTGAGCTCAGGAGTTCGAAACCAGCCTGAGCAAGAGCGAGACCCCGTCTCTACTAAAAATAGAAAGAAATTAATCGGCCAACTAAAAATATATATAGAA
>CAUYRB010027747.1:0-17653 GCA_963574695.1 Propithecus perrieri
CATGCCTGTAGTCCCAGCTACTCGGGAGGCTGAGGCAGAAGGATCACTTGAGCCCAGAAGTTTGAGGTTGCTGTGAGCTAGGCTGACGCCATGGCACTCACTCTAGCCCGGGCAAAAGAGTGAGACTCTGTCTCAAAAAAAAAAAAATGTCGCTGGAGAGCTTCTCTGAAAAGGGGGAAAGACCCTATGATGAGACAGCAGAAGACTCTAAGACTGCCGGCAAAATGAAAGCTGCATTTAAAAGAAAATATCAAGAGTCCTAGTTAAATTACGGATTCGTTGCAACAAGTGATTCACATTCTCCAAGCCCGCTTTATATAACATGTGGCGACCGGCTACCCAACAAAGTTGTGAAACCTTCAAAACTGCTTCGCCACATGGAGACCAAACACCCTGCATTAAAAGACAAGCCTTTGGCATTTTTCAAAAGAAAAAAATGTGAACACGAAGAACAGAAGCAATTATTGAAGGCCACCACTTCATCAAATGTGTCTACATTGAGAGCATCATTCTTAGTGGCTACGGCATTGCTAAAGCTGAGAAGCCCTTTACTGTTGGTGAAGAGTTGATCCTGCCTGCTGCTAAGGTCATTTGCCATGAACTTTTAGGAGAGGCTGCAGTTCAAAAGGTGGTACATGTTCCTCTTACGGCTAGCACCATAACTAGACAAACTGACAAAATAGCAGAGGATATTGAGGCACAATTGTTAAAGAGAATTAATGAGTCACCATGGTACACAATCCAGGTTGATGAGTCGACCAATATTGACAAGGCAACAACGCTTGTTTTTGTGCAATATATTTTTCAGGAGGATGTCCATGAGGATATGTTATGTGCACTTTTGTTGCCAACCAACACCATGGTTGCAGAACTATTCAAGTCTTTGAATGATCACATGTCAGGAAAACTGAATTGGTCATTTTGTGTCAGTACGTGCACAGATGGGAGTGGCTGCCATGACCGGACGGCTTTCTGGTTTCACTATTGGGGTCAAGGAGGTGGCTTCTAAGTGTGAGTCTATGCATTGTGTCATCCACAGAGAAATGCTGGCCAGCCAAAAAATGTCACCTGAGCTAACACCGTTTTGCAGGATGTGATTAAAATTATCAACCACAGTAAAGTGCATGCCTTTAACTCACATACGTTCACGTGGCTCTGTGAGGAGATGGACCCAGAGCACACACGTCTTCTCTTACACACAGAAGTGAGATGGCTTTCTACAGGTAGATCACGGGCCAGAGTTTTTGAGTTACAAGAGCCAATCCAGAGATTTCTTTTAGAAAAACAGTCATCACTGCCCGCACATTTCAGTGACACAGAATGAGTCGAAAAATTTCCTTACTTGTGTGACATATTCAACCTGCTCAATGAACTCAATCTGTCCCTTCAGGGGAGAAGAACAATTGTGTTCAAGTCGGCAGGTAAAGTGGCTACATTCAAAGCCAAACTGGAATTACGGGGTGATGAGTGAACATTGGGATTTTTGACGCGTTTCAAACATTAGCAGAGATTTTAAAAGAGACTGAACCAGGGCGTTCTTTCTCGCAGCTGGTGTACGATCACCTATCTCAGCTTTCAAAATAGTTTTAGCATTACTTCCCAATAACAAAAGACCCCCAAACTGGGAAGGAATGGATCTGCGACCCATTTGTGAATAAGCCAGGTGAATCGACTTTGTCCTGCTAGAAGAGTTGGATCAACTGCTTGAGATCGCAAATGACGGTGGCCTTAAAAGTATGTTTGAGACAACTTCAGATCTCCATATGTTCTGGATTAAAGTCAAGGCGGAATATCCTGAGATTGCCACAAAAGCACTGGAAAGCCTGCTACCATTTCCAACATCCTAATCTTTCTGAAGCAGGGTTTTCTGCAATGACAGTAAACAAAATGAGATTATGGAGTAGACTGGACATGAGCAACACACTTCGGGTGTCACTGTCTCCCACACCCCAAGATGGGACCATCTACTTGCAGGAAAACAAGCTCAGCACTCCCACTGATTTTGTGCGATGGTGAGTTGTATAATTATTTCATTATATATTATAACGTAATAATAATAGAAATAAAGTGCACAATAAATGTAATGCACTTGAATCTTCCCCAAACCATTCCTCCCTCCCCCAGTCCATGGAAAAATTGTCTTCCATGAAACTGGTCCCTGGTGCCAAAATGGTTGGGGACTGCTGCTCTAGTTTGAAGGTCTCCAAAGCAGGATGTGAGAGTATACCTTGCAGAATTCTCTACATCATCACTGGGGTATGAGAAGAAAATATTAGAACATTTTAAATTTTACCTTAAAAATAAGGGAAATATTCACTATATGGATAGACAGTGGGTGCCATCACTAGGTAGAGATGGCAGGTGGTCAGGCCTCACTTACTGGAGGAGACACTTCTCTGGAAGAGCAGGGGGTTCATGGCTTGGAGGGGTCGACTATGGCATCCCACTCTTCCCTGCCCTTCTGGAGTATTACAACAGATGCCATTTGTTTATGCCAGGTGAAGTGGATTTATAGATCACCATATCTAATTTATGTTAACTAACATAATAAAAAAACACACAAATGGCTTTAAAGGATTACATAAATCTGACTAAAGATCTTACGAAGGAAAGCAAAATCAAACAGGACAATGGCAGATCTGGCCTTAGAGTGCCTGGACAAGGTCTCTGCAGCCACTCACAAAACAATGACCATCTAATTGGATCTAACAAAGAAGCCACTCTCACCAAATGAAAATGTCAAGAAGACTACCAGAAATATGGAATGCATCTACGATCACATACTTAAATTTCACTTTAGATGTGTTTACATTGCATCTGCGAATGTCTTTTGCAATTATGACAGTCATTAAAACCAATGACAAAACACACTGAACCGAAGAGCAGACCTTTGAATTGCTGTATCACAAACTTGAAACTACCATTTTCAAAAATAATGAAGCATATTCAACCACATTGCACTGGTTGAAAATAGGAGTGTATGCCATGAATAAAAATTAATAAATATCTTCAAATATTTTGTATTCTGAATTTTGCTCATCCTCTAAGCATACCGAGTTTGTATATATTTGTGTCCATAATATATTAATACAGCAATACATGTATAGAACAAAATATAAATATGCATAGTTGGGAGTCGCTACTCAAATTTTTATTTACTATTGGCCTGTAAAATAAAAAATGTTCAGAAACCACTGCTAAAAATAATGGTGGATGGTAGTGATTTACTCATTCAATGATCTAATCCTTGGCAATTTGGTAATTCTCCTGGATGACTTAATGCCTTAACCCAGTTAAAATACAATCTTTCCTTTCTTCAAACTCTCACAACAGCGTAACTTTAAAATTACCGTAACTTTTACTTATTACACTTCACACTTTCTTCTTGCATTTACACTTGAGTAGATGTTTGGTTCTCCCTCTTGACTTGAGGGAAAGCTCACTGAGAGCAGGAATAGGGTTTGAGTCATTGTCTGCTTAATCATCTGGCTCCCATAGGACTTGGCACCTAGGAGATGCTCCATAAAAATTCATTTGGAAGTTAAGAGAAAATAAGTGTGTGTCTAGAAGCCTTTTAGGACTGATGATCGCCATGGGAAATTTCATTATTTGGCAAAGCATTGAGATCAACCACTCTGCATAGGAGATGATTTTTCTCATCCTCTGATCTTACAGATCATTGTTTATGCAAAAATTTGCTCATTTCTGCTCAGAAACAAAGTGCTAATACATTTAACTACTACCTGTGGCTTGGGGATGCCCAGCTCATTTTTACGTGTTTCAACATAAAATTATCGAGTCAGGCACAATGTTCCATGTTGTTCACAACATAATTTTCACATATATAGATATGTGATATCACAAATGTGATATCACATTTAGCTAACTTATGTACAGATACAGGTACACATTTTTTAATAACCTGCAATGGCAAATACCTCACTATTCAAAATAATCCTAATTGTTCAATCATTTTCAAACTACACAGTAAGTTCTAATGGGCTCCCTTGAGAGGAGGAAGTAGGTGGAATCTTGCCCTGTGAGCTGGCTGAGGATGTCTTTTTTACTTCAGCCATGTATCGGATTCTCTCCCTCTTTTTTGTGTGTGAAATTATTTTAATATCCTGTCTCTGCTTGGAATAAGTACATAAGTTCCTTGGTTCCTCAGTAATTTCCCAACGCATAATCCCATAGCTAGTAAAAATTAAAAATTTTCCATTTGCCTTTGTAAGAAAACCAGTGATAATTTGATAGTAACTTTTTGGGCAATTTCTGCCCTACTGAATTAGGAAAATCACAAAATAATGAAAAATAAATAGGAGATGGGTCTCAATCAAGAGATATGTTCTTTTATAATTTCCACACCAATTTTCCTGTGCTTGGGGATGACACATAGCCACTTATTTTTGACTTTCTGAAGAAATGATAATATTGAAAGAAATTGAGCTGCCCTTCTATGAAGATAACCCAATGGCCTTTCAGCTAGAGGCTGCATACTTCGAATTGTTTTTCAAAAACAAGAAATGGGTTGAGCTGAGTCATCCATAGCTTTACACTGAGAGTTCCCACCGTGACCTCTAGCACATATAAAGTCACTTGGCTAATGCATGATGCCAATGAGAATGATGTGAAAAGTCCTGCTGTCATGCAGGTCACTTGGGTTATGCAGCGGAGACCTGGTAGCACAGACCCAGCCTTAACTATAGTCTGCCCAAAATGACACAAACCTAGGGCTTGTTCGAAAGTCATGCCCCAAAACAAAACTGTCTCTGCAAAACTAGAAAGAGCTTTTTAGGATGATTTTAATGTTGAGGGTGCTCTTTAGCAGAGGATCTTGATAAAGGAAGAATTTAATTAACCAGGATCGCTGAGCAGGAATGGACAGCAAACTTGTCTTTGAAGGGTCTATCCAGTCTCTCCATGAAAAGCACATTGAACCAATGTTGAGTTACAGCAATTGATAAAAATGAAGGATGTTGGGGGGAGGGGGACTAGTTTTTTTCAATCTTGTTCAATTAATGTCAACATACTACAAGTTTTTTATAATAGTTAATTTTTTTGATAATAAAAAGAATACATTCTCATTGTACAAAATTTGGAAAATTCCAAAACCTATGGAGAAGAAAATTTAAATTATTCATAATCCCACAATTCATTCATTTGCTTATTTGAGCAAAAAAAATATACAAAATTTCACACGCGACTACGAGCAGGGTATGTGCCAAGACTCACTATCTAGAAATGTTCGCCTATAATGGATTTCCTTCCAGCCCTTTCTCAATGCACTTTTAATAATAGCTTACAAATCAGATTATTTGCAGTTTGGGATTCTACTTTTCACTTAATATATCACAAACCTTTTTCCAAGTCATCAAATAATATTCCGAGCTATGATTTTTAACAGCTGCATAATATCGCATCACATGAATTTATACTAATTTATTAAACCCCTACTTGGGACATATGAGATTATCAATTTTTCATTATTATAAATAATGTTGCATATAATATTCTTTGGCCACATACATGATTATATTTGGAAAACTTTCCTGGAATTCAGATTGCTAGATCCAAATCCCTGAACATTTTTAAGGTTCTAGATACACAAGACTCACTTGCTTTCTTGAAAGATTGTGTGAGTTTTACTTCCACCAGCAACCAGAGTGTCTGTCAATCACACCACAAGCCCCATCCCTCAAAACAGCAAATATTAGCTTAAAAAAAAATCTTTCCAACTGTGTCAAAATAGTTTTATTTTACATTTCTTAATTAACAAAGTCAAACTTTTTAAAAATAAACTAATTTTTCTTTGTAAGTTGTCTAAGCACGCTCTTTGTCATTTTGCTATGGAACTGTGAATATTTTTTCTTAGCATTCTAGTCTTCATATTTCCCAGTGAAGGATTTTCCTTGCTGCATTCTGAGATCTAGCCCCCCCGGTCGGAGCAGAAGGAGGGGTGGGAGGAAAGAGCCAGGCTTGCTGTCTCAGTCCTGTCATTACCAATGTATGACCCGGCCAAGTCTTTCGGCATCTCTGGGCTTCATTTCCCTCCTCTGGAAATAAAAGGGACTTAATTAAGGTCCCTTTCAGTCCTGTAAAAGGGATGTTATAGATCCATAGTCTGGAAGCTTCCCTCACTATCATGATTTGTGATCAGCATTGAAGAAGCTAGTGTTAGTGGGTAAACATCAAACTGTAAGCTTGTGTCCCCAGCTCTGATCTAGGGCTCTGCCACCTACCAGCTGTGAGCAAATCACTTCAACATTCCTACATTTCCTGATCTGTAAATGGAAACCTTGTCTTACAGGTTTGCTGTAAAAATTACGTGAAATTATAAAAATCAAAGTGTTTAGATTATAATATGCCACACATACACACTGCGAAGTTGCATTTTAAAGGTATTTAGTTTTCATAAATCTTTGCACAGAAGGAAAAATGCACTTTTTACCCTATGACATGTACCCCACTCCCCCTTTCAAACTAGACTCTAGTCTCCACTGCTCCAAAGAGAGTGAGGCCTCAGAGAGAATGTAAATAGAAACAAAAGAAGCTAAACTTTAGTGTTTGAGCTTCTAAGCATGGAGCCTCAAGTGATATATGTGATTTTCTAAGGTAATTTGGGCTGTACATGATCTTCTCCTTGTGTGTACTGACTTGATAGTTTAACTCACACATTAAGAATATATATGTATATGTCCCACTCACATATATACCTTACATGCATATGCTTCACATATACATTTTGTATATATGCTATATATTATATATATAACTTTCATGGGCATATGGGAATGAAATCAGAAAATGTAATTAGAAAAATACAAACCACTCTCATTTTAATTCTTTCCTTTAATTTTTGTCATTTAAAACTAAATTTGACAGACTCTATATTTTTAAAGCTAGTCTGATACATGGTCTATTTGTATGGATTTGCATAAACAACCTCAGTTTGTCAGCAAATTGTACTTTGTATGCACAGGTAAGTACAGCACTGTTCTGAGCACCGAGAATACATAATATGGAACAGACACTAGCTTATGATTGAGGGGAGACAAGATGTATAAACATGCAATTATCTAAATGTGTGCATAAATACAGTTCTGTAATTAAAGAGTGAATATGGGAGGAGGAGAATTTTCTGGTGGGCTGGTGATGATTGCTTTTTTCTTCCCTGTGCTATCTTGGCATTTTTCTCCCCATACCTTGGAACGGGAATTATATAATGCAGGGGCAGTTATTTAGCTTATACATCATGGGCATAAACAAATGGTCATTAATTTAAACACTATTTTAAAACTAGCCAGAGATATGGCACCACAAAAAAGCTCAGGTTTTTCACTCTGCAAAAAGAAAATGGTAGCTGAGAAAATATTTCTGGACTAAGTTCAGCTTACACAAAGAATAGATCCAGAGTTCTGCCGAAACACAGATGTAGCCAAGCCCCTATCTTCAATCAAAAGAAGAGAGAGTGGGATACGACCTCTGTTCTGAGGCCCATTTTCACTTTCCTGTTCATTCTTACCCACCTGTGACATGTTTCCCCAGCAAACACTTTTATATATGTGAAATAACATTTCTAAGCACCTTACATATATTAACTCAACTGATTCTCACAGTAACCCTATTTGCTAAGAACTATTAATATCACTCCCATTTTACAGATGTGGAAACTGAGGCCCCAAGATATTAAATAACTCTCCCCAGCACCTGGGATTCAGCCCCAGGAAGTACGGCTTCATGGCCTACAATCTTGACTTTAAAATTTGCACCATCTCCTTACCTGGAAGGTGAACTTCGTAGCATTTGAGCAGCTGAGAGGATGTAGGTAGAGTGAAAAAAGAAAGGAAAGTCTTTGCAAGTTAACCTGTTCTTTGACCAAGAACATAAAAAGAGGAGAGAAAAGGAAGGGGAAAGTCCAGGTTAGTTGTAAGAAGACAATGGTAGAACAGGAAGTGGCGAAAAAAGGCAAAGAGAAATCGCCCTTTGCCCCGCCATGCTCCTTGGTGATGGGGTCTGAGTTGTTGCAAGCAGTGGCATCTCACTTCACTGGGTTTCCCCAGGCTGCCTCTGCAGCGACACCAGCAGGGCCTCTTTTCACAGCAATTATGAAAGTGATGGTGAGAAGTATTGCTCACTTACTTAGGTTAAAGAGCCTTCCAAATAAAAGCATTAGGCCAGTAATAAGATTAAATTCCTGGCCCCAAAGGAAAATTTTCAGAAGGTGTCCTTTAGCATGTATAAATTGGAAACTATTTCCTCTCTTGGGCAAAATAACTGCTGTGGGAGGTAGAAATAAACGTAGTGTTTTGTGAAAACTTGCGTTTCTCTGATGAGTTCTGTAAAACAGTAACACCCAACAGGGGTTGTTCAACAGTACATCCGGTAACTTTTCTTCCCGTGACCTTGGATCTTAACTTTACGCGGGTCTTCAATGACCATAGGATGGGAGTGAGATAGGAAGCACTTGACAGCTCCAGGAAAATGTCTTCTAAAGAACTCGGTATCAGAAAGGAAGATGAGCTCGCCTCGTCCTCCAAGAGCTAAACAACAAAACCAATACGTACTATATGGAGCAGAGACGTGCCAAGTCATCACATTTAACGTAGCAATCTGATTGCGGATAATAACCCAGCTAAAGGAATAATGGTCAATTTAAGGCAGGGTTCGATACTATGGGAGAAGAACGGGAGGGAGAGAAGCAAACTCCTGCATTCCATACATATTTCGAGAGTCTGCTAAGCACTGTGCTACAGGCAGGAACAAACTCTACCCTTATCTTCATGGGCTCCCAGGGCAGGTTGACAAAGTCTGACTAAGAACAGCTCAGGGAAGAAAGGCACCTTGGTCAGGGACATCCAGTATTCTAGGTCAAGGGCAGCGTTTGTCCTTTTGTGGAGATTAATGCTATTCTTCTTCCCATCTTCTTATCTCAGGCTCATAGATGAGGGAACTTTCCCATGTTCAACTTGCAGATCATTTTAGGAAACACCTGGAGTCTGTCTCTATACAGATCCTTTTATTCTCTTCTCCCCGGGGTAAAATCAGCTAATCTTACTCAAGACACCATATCAACCACTGGACCTCCTGTACCAGGAGGTGGGGTCATGCAGTGGGGGCACTGCTCACGCATGGCATCCTCTTTTGCTTTCTTTGATCAGCCTACCAGGCATTGGGGCCCTCGTGCCTGAAGTTCTCAGCAAACTTCCTTTTGCTTTCTTTCTGCCCCAGCTTCTCAGAGTGCATCGGGGAAGGCAAGCCAGGCTGGCCTTGTGCTGTCTTCAGTCTGGGTGAGGTATCAAAGGTCAGCACTTTGGCTCAAGTCCAAGTTGAGGTCTCTAGCTCTGAGCACTAGGGCTTCGGGGAACAGCCTGCCACTCTGATATCTAAACAGCTCCCCGAGTCTGTTCTTCTTCTCCCTGAGATCCTACCTGAGTAAAGGTTGGGGACTGGAGCCTGCACTTCTAATAGATGCTCAGGCCATTCTTACCTGGTGACATTAAACCCTCGATAGCTACCTCTATCCCCTTTTCTGATTCCACATTCACCAAGCAAGCTTCTCACCGGGGATTGAGTTTCCATGGGCCAGTCAGGCTGGCTCCAGGGGTCCAGGCTGTGTCACAGTTGTTCTCATCGTAAGTTAATCAGTAGGCATTCTCGTTGTCCCCACCTCCACTGTGAGCCTAGATGGCACGACCTATATCTGAGAGACCAACTCTCAGTTTGTTGACAAAAGTGGGTGTCGGGGCCGGCAGAGCTGAGAACAGGGCTGAAGGTGCCAGGTTAATGGGATCGTATGAGGCTGGGGCATGGGCAACCAGTATGTCTTTCCCATTAGCCCCTCAAAACCAGCAGCTGCTGTCCTTCTACATGTGAAACTCTTACAAGAACAACCCTGTAAGGTCTTTGAGAGGATTAAAGATAATGCAGGCAGATCACCTGAGAGGGTACCGAGCATCCAGTAGACAATACCCATGGGAATCATCCCTGCTATTATTTATTTGTATTAATATTTTGGAGATAATTATATGTGCCTCAAATTACTGTTAGAAGTAGTAATAAATAATTACTGTCAATAGTAAGTCAGAGAAATTCTTTCCCAATATGTCTAAAGACAGTGAGGTAGCCGTTAGGCTGCAATATTTCTAAGGGCCTGCCATTCCCTGTCCTCTTGTAACTCTTACAATTACTTGGTCTGAATGGTTCCGTCCAGCCCAACTCTCTAGCTGACCATTCATCTTCCAAATGATACCCAGGTGGCATCTCCTTTTAAGTGGCACGCGTTCATGATATGACTCAATATCTAATTCTAACCCTGCGAAGCACAGGAAATCCTGTACGTGAAGGCGTACGTGGACCCTGTGGGTGCACAAGATCAGGGAACATTCTCGGCTACCTTTTCATGAACACCTCAGAGGTGTTAATGCTCTGCGCAGCAGGGCCTTCAAGCCTTCTGACCACTACCCACAGTAAGAAGTGTGTGGCACGCGTGCACATGCACACACACGCAAACACACGCACATCTATGTGACTGAAACAAAAGCCTTGTAAAACAGTACTTACCTTTACAATGTAGACTAATTCTATTTTCTAGTCTTTTTAAAAATACAGGCTGCAACCCACTAAATTGATTTCAAAACCCACTAAGGGCTCCAGCCTGGTTAGTTTAGAGGACACTGCTGTGAGGCCTGTAAGCAGAGATCACACGACCTTGTGTTGTGGACGCAGCCTGGTTTGTTACCATATTTTCTTCTCGTAAGTCCTGAGAGAGCCTTATGACCATACTGAGGTGTTGCTGTTATTTGTATTGTTGTTTTTGGTATTGTGGCTAATAGATGATGGCGCAGCATGGTTTAAATATTGTTTTATGTTAGAAACTTATAAAACTTGGTTCCTGGGGAAAAAGCATTTTTATTACTCAAAGCAAAGATTCCTGAGAAACGGTATGTCGAGCCTGTCCACAAGGTAGAAGCAGGATGATCACGAGCATGATGACGGTGCTTTACCGTATTAAAGGGTCATTGTAAGAGTACAAATACTGCTCACACAATTGGCACCACACTGGGACCCACGAGAGAGGGGCAATGACTCTCTTTCCCACCCATCACTCACTCTCCACGAGGCCACTGACCTCTCACATGGTAGAACAGTGGGTAAGCTCTGCTTTTAGGGGTTAAAAACCTGATGACACCCTTTCCTAACCTTGCAACCTCGAGCACATCATCTAATCTCTCTAAGCTCAGTCTCCTCATCTGTGAAATGGACATAGTACCAAATCCATGGAGTCTTAGAGAGGATTGAGTGAGATCACATTATGTGCATACCATAGACGCATTGTGAGGGTCATCTGCCACAGTCAATAGAGCTTCCGTCCCTCCTAAATTCCTTCCAATAATTTGAAGTTTTAACATATGGCTCAGAAGTTCAATGATGTCGTGGAAGAGAATGAATCTCTCTTCATCTTTTTCCCCTTTTGCTCTCAGAAACTCAGGATCGGATGGATCATAGTCCTTGATTCATGACACGTTTCCATCATTGGTTTATTTATAACCTGCTTTTGCTTATTGGGTTAATTATCTTTAATAACATCATAAGCACCCACACGCCCACCACCTCTAACCAAAAGTAGGAGCTTGACAATAGCCAATATCACAATGAGCCATATGGTTCCCACACTCCCCTCTCTCCATCCACCTACCTTAACTGCTGGCCGCTCTCCACCCAAAGTAACCTTCATGTTTTCTCTTTAATTCTTTCAGAATCTAGAAAACCTGCTGCCTTGGCTGGAGCTGGGTTCAGGCCCACGCAGAGCTAAACTTTACCTACATCCCGGATCACTTCATGAACTATTTACCCTGGTTCTTCCTTGACGGACACGTGAGGTGGAGGTAACAAGTACGTTGTGCGGAAGAGGGTCCCGCATGGCCCTGCAACCTGGGTTTTTGTTACCATGGCTGTTCTTCTTGTAGGGAAACAGAATGGTCTTCTTTTTCTTCTGCCTCTGGTTGTGTGTTCATTCTATGCCGCCCTCAGGAAAACAACATATGGGAGGTGGTGAGGGAAAGGATCCAGCACATGGTAACTTGGTCTCTGTTTAGTTCTCAGAAGCTCGGCGGATGCTATTCCAAGGAACGCTGTCCTTGGCTAAAGTGGGTTCTGTATGTCTAGACTGTACTACCAGCTTCTAGATCCATAGTTTCAGCTGAGTGAACTAAAATAGTCCAAGTCTGGCATGGAAAAACTTTGTGATGTGATCCTCTTGTTTAAAGGGACAGGAAACCCTTCAGCAGAGATTTCAGAAAATTTCAGCACTACAGGAGTAAAAAAGAAAATAGAACAGTTAGGTTATCCTCTCTGCTTCCTCACTGCTCTCCTCTTCCCTCCCTCATCCCACTTCCGTTGCTCCTGGGGTTGAAGAATGGTTACATAACATCTCTTCATGGACAGTGAGCTCTTAATTATACACATTGTGGCATTAAAAAAAAAATCCTAGGTTAAGTTCCTCTGTTATCCTATACATTACCACAGCACCATCTTCTTCTCTGACCCAGATAGTGTATTCTCGAAAAGCAGGTGAATAACAAACTCATTATAAAATTAGCTAAGTCAAGTGTGCAAACATATGCATGTCAAAGTTGTTCATAAATCTGGGATTATCAGAGCCACCACTCTCCTCTCTCAATCTAGTAATAAAATTTTTATTTGAAGACTATTAAATTATTCCTTAGCTTTCCCTTTTCTAATATAAATCATCTCACTTTTTCCCAACCATAGCAAGAATAAGAACCACTCCACCTCCATTCCGCCCTTATTCCACTGATCACAGGGTACAAAACACCCTGCCAAAGAAACTGATCCTGCAGAAGTAGAAGAAAAGTGAATTTCAAAACTTCTGCCAAGTGTCATCAAAAATAGGTTGTACTTTTGTTCAGCAAGATGCCATTGATATTCAAAAGTAAGTCCAGAACCTGGTTTGGAAAGATCTTGAGAGTTAAATTGGTTAACATATTTATATAATGAAGTGGGGAAATACAAGTAGCAGGCTCTGGAATAAGGGAGGTCTCTGGGGAAAGAGAGAGAGAGAGAGAACCAAAGAACGTCCGACAGGGATGTCTAATGTGGAACTTCATTTTAGGTTGGCTCTTATTCTGAGCTGTGCTAAAATCTTCATCCACTGCTCTCAAACTCGTATTGAAAGTGGCTGTCTATACCCAACAGACTATAGTAGTGATGTTTTGGGGATTGAACGGGGAGGGACAGTGGCCACACTAGGGATAGAGCAGGGTGGAAAGAAAACTGCAGCCGCAAGAGGCCTTGGCAGTTGGGGAAGCAACGATCAGTGTCAGTGCAGAGGGGAGACTATGTCTTTCCTTCATTCAACAATCATTTCCTGAGTATTGAGTATGGACCCAGAATGATGCTAAATATTCAGGAGAAACAAGACATGGGTCCTGCCCTTCCAAGCTCAAAACCTAGCAGAGAAGTGAGAGAGCAGCCAGTCTACCTCTGGGGGATACATTCGATAAAATAACTTCCAAATACACACAGTACATGAACAGCTCAAAGGAGTGGAGGGAAGATCCCAGAAGAGGTGATCCTTCAGTCATGTTTCAACTAAGAATGCTTCGGCTGTAATAACAGAAAAGGAAAAACAGGCAGCCAGACCCACGGCCATAATTTGCCAGCACCTGGTTTAAACAAGCAGAGGTCTAATTTTTTTTTTAGAACAAGAAACTCAGAGGTGGGTAGTTATTGGTTCTGGCTCAGGAGCTCCTGATCGCCGTCACGATCCCAGGCTCTCTCCCTCTGGCTGCTGTACCTTCCTTCGTGCTTGTTTTCTCCTGATATGGGATGACTTGAATGGCTCCTGCGTTGGGTCCAGCCATGCTCAAGACAGGAAGAAAAGGGGAGGAGCAGCAGCAACAGCTCTCCTCTTGCGCCAGTCTCTTTTATTAGAAAGCAGAAACTTTCCCAAGAGCCCCAAATAGATATTCCCCCTTGTTTTATTGGCTAGAACTCAGTACATGGTCAACCACAGCAGCAAAGGAGGCTGCACAGGGCACTCTCTCTCCTTTACAGAGAGGAGCTGGGAACAGCTATTGGGTTATCCACCCACAGCATCCACCATAACCTGGATCCTGGTGCATGGGTGAGGAACTGCCAAATGGACAAGAAGGGAAAAATATGGTATTGCATGAGATATCCACACAACAGAGTGCTATTTAGGAGTAAAAAGGATCAAACTGTTGATACATGCTACGATATGGATGAGTCTCAAAAATGTGTTAATTGAAAGAAGTCAAACACACTACCTATGGTATGATTCCACCTGTATGAAATGTCCAAAAACGGCAAATCTATAGAGAGAGGAAGTACATTAGCGGTTGCCCAGGATGAGAGGTTACAGGTAAGTATGTGGGTTAAATGAGCCTGGAAATGGGCGTGAGAGATCTTACTGGGGGGATGAAAGGGTCCAAAGCTGGATTATGCTGACAGCTGCATAACTCAGTAAATTTACTACATCCTTGAATGGCATACTTGAAACCAATGAACGTTATGATATGTAAATTGCACTTAAAATTTAAAAAAATAGTAGTAATTGAAAGGGTGGTATTGGGGATCATGAACATTTACCAAGATCACAAAAGCAACACATGACTGATAATTGAGAGATTTACTGATAATAATCACAATAAAATGTTCATGAGTGGTTTATGTTTGTTACCAATCATAGATTATTTTCCAGACCTGTGATATAAATTAAAGCAGAATAAAAATCTTTGTCTTCTCTTACTGGCACTAGTCACACTAAGATGGACCTGCCCAAAACGTCGTGTTTGTGTGTGTGCATGTGCATGCATGCAGGACCTATGCGGGTTCATTTGGAGGCAATTATTTTCTCTTCATCATCACATGCTTACACAAAGATGTGAGCTGCAGCAAAGATAGTGTTGAACAAGTTGAGTTATAGTAAGAGCACTTTATTAGCAATCTTAAATCATTAAGCTAAAATCTTAGCACCACAGACACAGAAGTAAAAAAAAAAATATTGACCTACCACACAGTGTTTTAATTTGGGGCAGCGTTTTCCTGAAAGGTTTTCTGGAACATTAGTCCTGAGAAGTACTCCTTGAAAGAGAGTTTTCTCATCAAATAAGCTTGGGAAACTCTTCTAGAGATTCAAAAAACATATTGACCTATCACAGATTCTGAGAAGTCTTGCAGTGTACAAACAAGAAAGCAGGTTTCAAACCTAGAGTTTTCCAAATTTATTTACAATAGCAATTATAGCATTAATAATAATAGATAATGCTTATTTAGCACCTACAACATGCCATTCACCCTGTTAGGCACCATATGTGCATTACCACCTCCTTTAGTACTCACAGCAAAGCTATAGGGCAAGTATAATACTATTATCCCCACTTTAAAAATGTGGACATAGAGGATTGTGAGAGGCAGAGCCACTGTGCAGACCAGGGCAGACTGGCTCAGTGCACAGGCCCATGCTAACCACCACAATGTACCTCCTCTGTGGAGCCCCATTTTTAAAAAAATTATCCCATGAACACACTTTAGGAAATACTGGTTTAAGAAACTTCTATTACAAATGTATCACTAAAAAGAAACAGTGTACAAAGATGGAGGAGGCTGTTCTCCATGGTCCTTTGTGGAAATTCTATGAGAGAAGAAGATAATTTGTGATGCAATATCAGTAAACCAGTCTCCAGTGAATATTCTGATCAGTAGTGAATCATGTAGACTAGGATAAGATGATTAGCCTAGAAATTAATACAGTTTTTAATAACAAAAAGTTCAAAGACCCCCCCCAAAAAAGATTTGGGTTTTTGAATTCTTATGAATTATGATAATGATTTTTTAAAAAAACTTCCTGCCACATTTCTTGTAAACTTGATCTGATGGATCACAGATTATTCCAAAATAAAATTTAAATGTCTCTTTTTTTAAAAAAATAGAGTGTGTCACATTCATTAAATGAGAGTACCTAAATGGGATGATGATTCTGATGATGATAAAATTCAACGATTAATATGGAGCAAAGTAGAACAAGAAAGGATTCTTAAAATGCGATACTAATCTATTGTGAACTACATTTACACTTGATGCATTTCTTTGAATTGACATATGATCTCTTTGGTCGCTGGAACCACCTTTAACCTAGCTGATTCAGCTGAGGAAGGGTGATAATAAAAACGCATTGTGGGGGGGAGGAGCCAAGTTAGCAGATGAGAAAAGCCGCCAGTCAGAGTGTCTCTGCAAAAAAGACAAATTCTAGAAGAAAGAGAAAAAAATAAACTAGCAGAGAAACATAGATGGGGTGAGGGTAGGAAGGAAGGGTGCCTGAAACTACACGAGACTCCAAGGGAAGACAGTGCGGAGGAGAACTGGAAGGAGAAAGGTCCCGAGAGGCTTGGAGACCAGCGACAAGGGTAGGTGGAGCGGTTAACTTCCCCCTCCCTTGCATCTGGGACTGCTGGTGGCTCCTGAGCAGTTGGAGAGACCTGCCGACATCAGCCCAGCGACGGCTGCCGCCAGTGAGATGTGGCCTCTTGCGGACACAGCTGTGGGCTCCCAGCTCCCTCGAGGCACCTCCCCGGGCATAGACCTGAGCTTATTGGCAGACGCCATATCGCTCCATTCTCTCCTTCCCCCTCCTTACCTGTGGGTGCTCAGAGAGACAATATAGCCATCACATGGGGGCATCTCCAAGGAATGGGACCTTTCCTTTTGGGGCCCTACAGCAGACTGAGGGGTACTCAGACTACAAGCCCCCTACCCGCCAGCCCCCCCAGGTGCTGCTTACCTGGGGATCCAGGAGAGAGGGGCAAATCCCAAGGTGGAGTGAAATCAATCCAACATGGGCACCCTGTAGGTGATTTGAGACCAGCACACCTCCCCTTGGCAGGGTCAGGGATTGATCTCCAGGGCCCAGGGGACAGGCCTGCAGAACAGACCCCATCCACCCAGGTCACAATTGCATGGCCCCGGGGCACAGAAGGGAGATCTGCAAAAGAGCCTACTGAGGAGTGTGTGCCTTCAGGGGCAGATAAGCATGCCGCAGCAGCAACCCTCCTCCCAAAAGAGGGCTGTGCACCCAGCTCAGACTGCGATCCTGGGCAGGGAACCTCCCGGCCTGCGTCACAGCCAGGGGAGATCCATTGGCCTGAGGTCCCGCTTTCTGGCAGAGGCCTGGGAGAGTCCACAGAGGCCTGGGAGGGTAGAGGGGAGTGAGACCTGCTCCAGAGTGCGGGTCTCGGACAGCCCCACCACCCAAGCCCAGACTTTCAGCTGAGTGGAGCCATTTCAGCCCCTCTCAACAGCTTTGCACAGAAACAAAGAACAGACCTTTGACCCCTGCTAACAGCAGTTGTGGAGCCTGAGGGCAGGCTTACCCAACCCAGGCCTGCCCAGACTCACTCCCGGACCTGCCGCCACTGAGGTGCAGAATAAGGACACACTTGGAAGTCCCAGGGCCCCACCCACCTCCCGAGGCACAAGAGGCCTCTCCAGAGGAACAAGAGCTGACTATAGGGCCCAAAACCAGCACTGCAGCTCACTTCTCCCTGCAAGTGCCACCTACTGACAGGGAGGTCATCCTGCACACCCTTTTACTACATCTACTGATTCAGCATAA
>CAUYRB010027749.1:0-19025 GCA_963574695.1 Propithecus perrieri
AATACTATTCAATAATAAAATGAACAAACTATTGATAGAAGGATGCCAGCATGGATGACATCTCCTCTCCAAATTATGCAAAGTGAAAAAAAAAAACAGACACAAATGCCTATATATGATTCCTTTTATAGGACATTTCTAGAAAAGGTGACACTCTACACATAGATAGCACATATGTGGGTGCCTGGGGCAGAAGGTGGGAGCAGGGATTGGCTGCAAAAGGGCACAATGGAACTTTTGGAGGTGATGGCTGTATTATAAAACTGGAGTATAATAATGACTGCAAAACATATACGTGTACTAAAAACTCCAGCGCTTCACTTACAATTGGTTAATTGCATGATTTATAATTTATACCTCGATAAAACTGTAAGAAAACCTATCATGAAAATTGCATTCCAAAACTCTTGGAAAGTTTATAATTCTCAAGTAGTGTTTATAAACCTGGAAATAGTCAATTAGACAAACTATGTTTTGCCTCTATTTTAAGAGCAGTCATGGTAGATTCAGTAATTCAGCAATCTTAAGATTGTTTCCAGTTCTGTATGCCCTCATTTAATGTCTTTAGGTGGGGCTTTTGCAGTCAAAGTGATGGATAGAAAACAACCAGATAAAAGAAGAATATTAATATGGATACAACTGGCCTGGCAGGGTGGCTCACGTCTGTAATCCTAGCACTCTGGGAGGCCGAGGCGGGCGGATTGTTTGAGCTCAGGAGTTCAAGACCAGCCTGAGCAAGAGCGAGACCCCGTCTCTACTAAAAATTAGAAAGAAATTAATCGGCCAACTAAAAATATATAGAAAAAAAATTAGCCGGGCATGATGGCACATGCTTGTAGTCCCAGCTACTCGGGAGGCTGAGGCAGAAGGATCACTTGAGCCCAGGAGTTTGAGGTTGCTGTGAGCTAGGCTGATGCCACGGCACTCACTCTAGCCCAAGCAAAAGAGTGAGACTCTGTCTCAAAAAAATCAATCAATCAATCAATCAATCAATCAATAAATTAAAATAAAATAAAATAAAAATATATCCCTATCGATATGACCTAAGATCTACAGAATTTTGAGAACCCTGAATCTAAGATGGCAGCTCCAGCGCCAGACCCTCCCTCCTAGATCAAATTTCTCAGCTGTGCTGTCGCAGTGGCTCTCTAGCTACAGCCACCATTAACAAACGAGAAGCTCTGGGACATCATTAAAAATGCACAAGCCAGTGGGGACTGATTGTGAAGGGTCACCAGGGAACTTTCTGGACTGATGGTCATGTTGTTCTCTATCTGGACGGGTCGGATTACACAAGGGGACTCATTTATCAAAACCCATGGGACAGTATATTTAAGATTTGTACATTTCAGTACATGTAAATTTTGCCTCAAAGAAAAAACCATAAACAAAAATTATGCAGTCCAGCCACACATGTAACCCCAATCAGAATCTTTGGGGCTGGGATCCAGACTCTGGGTGTTTAACTTGCTTCCCAGGTGATTCTGATGAAGGTGACCTTCAGAGAACAACTTGAAAATGATTTGCCTAGACCAAAGAAAACAGACTAAGAGTAGATGAAGAACATATTAAAATTAGGCTTCTCACTTTCTAGCTGAATTCAGTATCTTAGCTTGTTTGGGCTGCCATAACAAAATACCACACACTGGGTGGCTTAAACAACAGAAATTTATTTTCTCACGGTTCTGGGGACTGAGAAGTCCAAGATCAAGGTGTGGCAAGGTAGGTTTCATTCTGAGGACTCTTCTCTTGGCTTGTAGGTGGCCACCATCTCACTGTGTGCACAAATGACCTCTTCTTTGTGAATACAAGGGGAGAAAGAGAGCAAGCTCTCTGGTGTCTCTTCTTATAAAGGCACTAAGCCCACCATGAGGGTCCTACCCTCCTGACCTCATCTAACCCTAATTACCTCCCATAGACTCCATCTCCAAACATATGAATTTTGAGGGGAACACAAACATTCAGTCCATAACATTTGTCTACATGACAGAATTGTAATTCAGATTCTCAAGAGTTATTGGGAATTAAGCATATGAAATGGCCACTATTTCATATAGTGGGAGAGAGAAGAGAGGAGGAGAGGGGAAGCAGCTGCTAATGAGCGTGGCAGTCAGAAGGCAAGATGTTCACCCACCTGCTCCACAGCTTTGGGGTCACACTTCCCATGTAGGGAGCCCATGGGCTCTTGGGTCAGAAGCTCCTGTGAGCTGAGCTTCCCTCTTCCTCCAAGAAAAACAGCCTTGTATTTCTTGTTTTTGAGCTCTAGCTTTTCAACAAAACCAGAATTCTCACCCAAGGTTGTAAGACAAACTTGAGAAGCAACTCAGTCTTCCCTTGGGAAGGATGAGAGAGTGTGCAAAAGGTAATTTTCACAAGCACTTGTGATCAGTGAGAAGTTTTGTATCAGAACAGGCACTCTCCCCCAAATGATCCCATTCTGCTCTGGTGATGAAGCAGGTGCTCATTTTGCCGAGCTCCCAGAGCACCATTTAATCCCTGCCGTGAGACACAAGGACTAAACGTACCAGATGTGATTCATTCGGTTCTGAACACAGTCACTGTTTACTTTGAGCTAACAGAGAAGCCCAGCTAGGGGGAAAAACGTTTAATGAAGGCAACTAGGTGAACTAGTACCCAAGGAAGGTAAGAGAACCAAACGTGGCCAGTCATAAGAGGCTCCTGGTGTCCCCTCTACATCCCACAAGGGACACCCCTCCCCTGTCAATGGCGACCACTTCAGATGTGCAGTCTTTAAAACTCATAATTCAGGTCCTAGCTGCTTCCTGTGAGGTGGGCAGGACAGTGATTACTGCCCCGTGTGATGAGGTGGAACCTGGGCTCAGGAGGTGATATACCCTAAGAAAGAATCTGTCCGACCCACATTCAATCCAGCTACTCTGTCCCCATGGTTGCTCTTATCACCGTCATATATCCTTCTCTGCCCCAAAGGAGGGGAGCAAGAGTAAAACCAACTGTTCTTTCCATCTCCAAATCTATCGATCATTGCTTTATATTGTCTGCCTAGTAGGCACTCCAACAGTTGTAGATAGACCAAGTGGTCACTACATTTCAGAAAAGACAAAATTCATTCCAGTGAATTACAACCTCAGCTGTCACGAGGACAGAAGAGTCATGCTTTTCAAAGCAGCCTTCTTGACTCCCCACTCTCCCCAAAAAATTCTCCAGATCCAAAACTGTATAAAACAGCACGTTTGCCACCTCTCAACATACTCTCTCAGGGGAAACCTCACTAGTTTCACTATGATGGATAAGATCTCAAAAACAGCAGGCATTATCATCCAATTGGAAGGCAATATGGAAATTTATAATATCATTCAATAAATTTCCTGAGCACCTTCTGGGTGACATGCATGCACTGTGACAGGTGTTGTGAGTGACACAGTTAAAAGTCGGCACGAGGATCCAACTGTGGAGTGGCTCTAGATGATAATCCTCAGCTTGGAATTTTGTAACTCATCTCGCAACCAGTGCCACCAAAGCAAAATCTCAGAACTGCAAAACCCCTTGACAAAGAGGGAATTTGAAAAGCACTGTCCTGGCTCCAAACTATAAAGCCTGGGGTCGTAACAGACCCAAAGATGCTCCATGCGAATCTACACTGCTCTGTAATTCTACTTCCAAATGGAGAAAGCCCTGCATTCTGCACAACAGGCACACTACCTTCTCTAGACCAAATTCAAACACACCGTCGTAAAAAATCCAGAGGTGCTAGGAGGGGAAGGTGGCCAGCCCAGACTCCTGGTGCCCCTGAACCCCAGTTGGTTGCTAAGACCCCTAGGGCTACATTTTGGGGGGGAAAGGAGTCATGGCTATTAAGCCTTACTTTTCCTCCAGAATCGACAGGGGCAGATTCCAGAGCTCTCTGAGACTATTTATACTCCATGCTTGAAGCGATGGAGCCCCTCCCTCCTCGACAGGTTGCCATGGGATGTCCAGAGAGGCCTCAAGAAACAGCAATCCTTGCTCAGTTCTCAGCTCTCTTAAAGTCAAAACAGGAGTGCATAAAGACCTCCACAATGACCTCACGCACTGCCTTCAGCAGTTAAGTAATGTTTTGCTCAGCTCAAGGTTTAAGAAGGAGCAGGGAAACTATCTGTGTCAGACCATGTGATTTCAAAGGACTAAAAGACAAGTCCCTTTCTTTGCAGATAAGTCCCTCTTCCTATAGGAGAAAAGGCAAAACTACCTTCCCCAAATTCTCCATGCTGCCTTGTCACTCACGTGAAACACACTAGCCCTGGAAGAGGGAAGGGGAGAAGAGTCCGGAAGTGCCTTTGTCAGGGTTTCATTCAATGCAAAAGGCTGCTGCTAATAAATCAAGGAAACAGAAATAAAGGCCATTCAGAAAATCTAAAAAATGCCACCAGACACTTCCATCTAGAGGAAGGTCTACAGGTATGAGCAGGAACTATCCATCACCCCTCCTCGCCTTATCTGCACTACACACCTGTCCAGGCCCTTCTATTTCAGGGAAGGCCCCGCACATCACTTTAACAGCCTACTTCCATCCCAGAAAGCAGCCTGCAAAGAACACACCCCTCTCTGAAGGCAAGTTTGCCAGGCCAGACAGACATCCCTGTCCCCTGCCATCTCTGCGGTACTCAGGTGCCCCAGCAGTGGACAGAGCCGCTGCCCTGTCAGTTGAGTGGACCAACTTGTTCCTTGTTCATAATCCTATGCACCCCCACCCGCATCTTGCCTTATCTGTAGGACCTCAGCAGGCCATTAGTGGGGCCAATGGAAGGATGCCTTACTGCTGTGGTTTCAGTAGTCTTTAGTACATGTTTAGAAAGCGTAAGTCTTTTCCATAAACCAAACCTTAAGTAAAACTCCAGTGCGCAAGACCAACAAAGGCAGAGCCTCCCGGGTGAAGAGCCCCCGAGGCTGCTCCTTTTGCCTCCATGCTCCTGGCAATGGCCTTGACTGCTCCACCAACCGTGATCTGAAAACCACTGATGGTATTTGGTTCCCAAAGTTTAGGCCACAAATCCACCGCCAAGCCACAGAGGATTCAAGGTGGCACACAGGTGGACTTTTAAAAGACATTTATTTATTTTAACATGAATTGGAAAAAGATAACCAGCACAAATTCTTGATAAAATTTCCTTTAAAAAATACCATTTTCCACCAAATCTAAGATACCATCAACTGTTATATCTTTTAGTAGAAAAGAAAAAAATCAAACCAGGACGTACCATGGATTTTAAGACATTCCAATTTCAGAGATGATAAAATACAAAAAAAGAAAAGCATCTAAGAATCAACAAAATAAGTTATTTCCATTTTTAAAATTGCAGACACTTTTTAAAAAATATATTAAATAACTGCTATGAACTGAATTGTGTCCCCGCCCAACCCCAATTCAACTGTTGAAGCCCTAACTCCTCCAATGTGTACTTGGAAATGGGGCTTTGGGGAGGTAATTAGGGTTAGATAAGGTCACCAGGGTGAAGCTGTCATTAAGAGATTAGACACCAGAGTTTGCTGGTGTGCTCTCGGCATGCATGCTTTCTCTCTCTCCCTCCCTCTCTCCTTCCACCACGAGAGGACACAGCAAGAAGACAGCCATTTGTGAGCCAGAAGAGGGCCCTCGCCAGAGCCCAACCATGCTAGTACCCTGATCTCAGACTTCCAGCTTCCAGAACTGTGAGAAAGAAATGTTTGCTTAAGCCACAATGTCTATGGTATTTTGTTATAGCAGCTCCAGTTGACTAGACAATGACTACATAGGTGGCACACAGATATAGCAGAAATTATGAAGGTCCTAAGAATGACTTAATAATATAATAACAACAGATAGAGTGAGCTGTGTGCCAGGCTCTGTTCTAGGTGCTTTATATACATGGCCATATTTAATCTTTAAAACAACCTTACAGGCCAGGCGTGGGTGGTTCACACCTGTAATCCCAGCATTTTGGGAGACCAAGGAGGGAGGAGCACTTGAAGCCAGGAGCTGGAGACCAGCCTGGGTAACATAGCAAGATCCTATCTCTACAAAAAATAAAAAACATAAGCCAGATGTGGTGATGCATGCCTGTAGTCCCAGTTACTTGGAAGGCTGAGGCTGGAGGATCACTCGAGTTTGAGTGAACTATGACTGTGCCACTGCACCCAGCCTGGGCAAGAGTGAGACCCTATCTCAAAAAAACAGAAAAAAAACCACAATCATCCCCATTTTCACAGGAATAAACACGAATACAATGGGGGTGGGTGGCCTGCCCAATGTCACATACAAGTAAATGCCAAGGTGAGAATTCCAGCCCAACACAAGGCATGCAGGTCCCAGATCTCTGTTACTTTGAAGCTACTTGGCCTCTCCAGAGGACTCCAGGTAAAACCAGGGGAAACTGCCAATATCCAACCATCTCTGCCCTACAAAAATGGCAAGGTTATAGGATTCAACCTAACATGCAGAAATGCCATCTGTTAAATGTCTATTTAATGACTGACACATACTTGACTGGAGAGAAATATCCTTTGAGGATATAATGAAACCTTGGTTATCGGTGGCACATCACTAAGCTCAGTCAAAAGCCCTGAAACTTGATATATTCTAATGTTTAACTAAAGCCCCCTTCATCTTCATTACTTAGATTCCAGCCTCCAGAGGAACACGTGGAGGAGAAAGGTGTAAAAGGGAGAAACACAAGCATACTCTGTTCCTAAACTTCAGGGTTGGCCCTCAAGCAATTCTAAAGCAACCTTAAGAGACAACTAATAATTCTCCAGACTGATCTCTCACAGGCTGTGGCCTCACCCCTGTCAAGCCACGGCTGGCTAGTGGCTGGAGGGCAAAGCCATAACCCAGAGTTGGTCAAATATTCCTCAAGATAAATGATCTGGTTTAAGGACACAGAAAAACAAGGATACAGCTAGAATCTGTTTCTAAATATAAGTACACACTAACGAACCCAAGAAGAAGGGACCTCCGCCCACCTACCATGCCTTTCCTGTTGGCACCTGTGTGCAGGACACTGTCTAGTGCCCTTGACACCTGGTCTAATCTACACAACTCTAAGGTGAATGAGGCCCCTGGAGTTGTGCAACATGCTGGCCCCTACTGCATGTATGATGGAGAGAAGTATCTCAGGTTTCTAATATCACTGGGAAGATGCTCAAAGAAGATCTGAAGTTGAGCAGAAACCTCACACACACCGATCATCACAGAGGAAGGCAAGGGAAAACCTAGATCTTATTTTAGAAAAATGCTACCTTATTCTGAAACTTAACTCAAAATACCTAACAGTCAGGGACTCTGAGTGGGTTAATACTCCTGGCTCTCACACCAGCAGACCATGATGTAGGAATCTCTTTTATTTTTATTTCCAAAAAGCTCATTGTCATTACTAATACACCTTCATGAACTACTAATTCCACAGATCTTTTAAATACACACATTCTCAAACACAGTGTTTTTTAATCATCAAAGCTCTGTACCAGAAAAAATTAACTCGAGCTAGAGAAGATTATCTTCATAAACATTATGTTCTTAATAGAAGTAAACTGCTCTTTTCCCCTAAGCAAAATAGAACATAACTATGCAATGCCTTTTATACTTGGTTTTCAAATGTGAATGGGAACACTTTTCCAAAGTCACTAATATACAAAAGAACCCAACATAATCGTAAAAAAACATGGAAATGAAAAACTTCTCTCTGCTGAAAGGATCTGTTCTTTGTTGATAAAGGGAGGTTCAAGCATATTTTAAATATTTTTAAACAAAAGCCTAGCTGATGTCCCTTAATCCTTCTAGCCAGCTCAACTTTCTGCGCAGGCAGCTGCTGCAGTGGCGCACCCGTCCAGAAGGGAGGGCCAGAAGCATTTCCTTAGCGTCCCACATTCCTGGGGGACACGGGACTTAGCAAGGTTAACAGCAGTTTTCAACCTCCAATGCAAGTACAACAACATCTTCATAAAAGTTTTACAAGGACATCCTGGCAAGAACCAAACTACCACGAAGGGTAATGTTCTGGGGCCTTGAGCATTCCAGCAGCTCGCTTTTCTTGGCCACCTCTCCTGGCTGTGTGGTGCAAGCCGGCGGTCAGCTGGGAACCCGCAGGAGGGTCCCATGGAGAAAGCACTTGGAGAAAATAAAGGCAGATATACCCATGGCTGGCTCAATGCTTCTTGCTCCACAGGAAAGAGGAGCAAGTGGAGGCCAGTCAGATTTCAACATCTCTAATCAATGCAGAGGTGATGGGAGGAGATACATGGAGTCTCTGGGTACCACCTCTATCATCCTTCAAGAAGACATGATCCTTAACCTTGCATTCTCCATTAGTGTGTGCATTCACAGAGCACTGCTCTGAGGAGGAATCTCAACTAGTGGGTGCAAAGGTCACCCCGGGAAACCACCCCTGGTATGACCTGGAGAATATTAATAAAAGTCCAAGGTGAGTAACAGAACCACAGGGCCATGGGATACAGCAGTCAGCCTTGAGACAGGATTCATTTCCTATGGCTGCCTTAGCAAAATACCACAAATTGGATGACTTAAACAACAGAAATTCATCGTTCGACAGCTCAGGCTAGAACTCTGTGATCAAGGTGTTGGCAGGGTTCACTCCTTCTGAGGGCTGTGAGGGAGAATCTGCTCCATGCTTCTCCCCTAGCTAGGTTGTTGGCAATCTTTGGTGTTTCTTGGCCTGTAGAATCATCCCCTCGACCACTGCCTCCATCCTCACCCGGTGTTCTCCCTGTGTGCATGTGTACATCCAAATTTCCGCTTTAATGAGGACACCAGTCACATTGGATTCGGGCCCACCCTAATGACCTCATTTTAACTTGACTACCTCTGTGAAGACCCTATCTCCAAATAAGGTCACACTCTGAGCTACTGGGGGTTAGGACTTCAACACGTGAATTGGGGGAGGGGGACACAATTCACCCCATAGGAGGGTCCTTAGGAGAACCAATGGCAGAGGAAGGGCCCGATACTAGCATTTTCACTCTTTGGCAGTAACTACAGAAGCTAAAAGTCTCTAACATCACAATGCAGGAATAAGTTAAATGAATAATTTTTTTTAAGTGGGTGGAACGATATGGGAGAGAGAAACACAGGCAAGGTGCCATCACAGGGGGAAACAAGGAAAAATGAGGTGTAAATGATACATTTACAGACTGTTTTGGCAGAGGCCTGTTGCCAGTAGCTATACGGTAGACTCTCAGAGTTTGGCAAGATATTAAAGAGGACAAGGCGCAAAATACATTAATGGCCCAGCTACGGCTTTAGATGGAGTCATAACTGGCTGGGAAACTGGGCTCACCTTACAATTCCATGAACTGCTAAGTTGGAGTCTTAGGCCATTCAGCGAGGATTTACATGGCAAGGACCAGGTCATTGCCAGCCACTGGCCTAGGCTTGAACTAGACATCAGTCAACGGTTCTCAGTGTAGGCGTGTCCTGAGAAACACAGATACGGAGGAAGGCCTCGGAGGGCCACTACCCTTTTAAAAACTCAAAATATGAAATAAGAGAAACAGCACCTTTGGCAAAGGTAGGTGGTGAAGAGGTCCCTTACTTGGAAAAAGAAAAGAAAAGGAAGAAGGAATGAGGATGAAGTTTACTTTCAAAGCAGTCTCAATGGTTATGGCTTTGTGGTTTTGCATATTGCTGAAGACTAGGAAGAATGGCGCAACTGCAAGGTACATAATACTATATGTATTTTGCTGCTATCACCATGCAAGTTTATGCTACCAGTCTCAGATAACAGAGAAGCAAGCACCTTCACAACAATTTTATCCCAGTTTCCAGTAAATGTTGTCTAGCCCAGTGGATCTCAAAATCCGATCTGCAAGCCCTTGGTGATATGGTGGTAGTGGTAGGTCCTTCAACACTTTTGGGTAATCCGTGATAGCAAAACTATTTTTGTAATAACACAAAGACCTTATTTGCCTTTTACACTCTGCTGACTTTTGCACTGATGCTACAAAAGCAATGGGGGAAAAAACTGTTGCATGAATCATGATAGCGATGCCCAACTGTACTCTTGACCACTGTATATTTGGAATTGGAAAAAAAAAAGTTTCCTTAAGAATGTTGATGAAGCAATACTGATGAAGCTATAGAGTTATTAATTTTATTAAATGTAAACCCAATTACATTTTTTAAATACAGGGCAGACATTTTCTCAAAAATTAATGGAGTGAGTCCATCACTTCAAGGAAAACAATTGACAATATTTGTTGCCAGTGAAAAACTTTGAAAAGTAAAAATGAGATTTTTGGGAAACTTGTATCTACCATCATGAGTTTGACAGAATCCTGACACTTAAAGACTTTCCTACTGGAATAGGTGGGGATATTAACAAATGTTAATTTTTACATACTATATAATGAAATGTGTCAGTACTTAGAAGAGCTGCATAAGTAAATCAATGTTTTCTAAATGACCAATGTATGATAATGCAAAAGATCCATTCAAAGTGCATGAGAGACTAACGGATTTCGATGTGAAAGAGTATGAAAAATTCATTGATGGGGTGTCAGAATTCACATTGCAACTAACCTTTAAGAAACTACCTCTTGTTGGCTGGGTGCAGTGGCTCATCCCTGTAATCCCAACATTTTGGGAGGCTGAGGTGGGAGGATCTCTTGAGGCCAAGAGTTTGAGAGCAGCCTGGGCAACACAGTGAGACCCTGCAGGGAGGGAAAGGAAGCGAAAGGAAGGGGAAAAAGAAGGGAAATGAAGGGAAGAGAAAGGGAAGGGGAGGGAAGAGGAGGGAAGGAAAGGAAAACTACCTCTTGTTAAGTTTTGATATAGTATCAAAGAATATCCATAATTATCTTAAGCTAGTATAATATCCTCCCTTTTCCAACTACATATCTGTATAAAGCCAGATTTTCTTCATATAATTCAACCAAAGCATATTGCAACAGACTAGGTACAGAAGTAGATGCAAGAATCCAAATGTCTTCTAAGCCAGGCATTAAAGAGATTTACAAGTATACAAAACAAGGCCACTCTACTTACTCACTATATTTTCCAAAACAAAAAAAAATTTTTGTTAACATGTAATGTGTTTTTTAGCTATATTTAAATAAATCTTTTAAAATATTTTTAAATGCTCTATTCTAATTTCTCATATGGTAAGTATCAATAGATATAATAATCCATGCAAAGAAAATCTTTGTGACCCTCAATACTTTAAAAGCATAACTAAAATTAGCCAGGTGTGGTGGTGAACAACTGTAGTCCTAGATGCTCAGGAGCCTGAGGTACGAGGATCGCCTGAGCCCAGGGGCCCAAGGCTGCAGTAGCTATGGTCATGCCACTGCACTCCAGCCTAGGCGACAGCGTGAGACCCTAAGAAAAAAAAAAAAAGTGTAACTACTCTTCCAATTCAATAATAAAACAAGACAAGTAACCCAACTGAAATGGACAAAGGCTCTAAATAGACATTTCCCCAAAGAAGATATACAAACGGCCGATAACCACATGACAAGATGGTCAACATTATTAGCCGTGAGAGAAATGTAAGTCAAAACCACAATGAGATACCACTTCACACCTACTGCTATCCAGTGGCTATAATCAAAAAGAAACATAATAACAAGTATTAGTGAGGTTATAGAGAAATGAGAATCTTCATACATTGCTGATGGGAATATAAAATGGTACAGACATGTTGGAAACAGTCTGGCAATTCCTCAAGACATGAAACAGAGAGTGACCCTATGACCCAGCAATCCCACTCCTAAGTATATTCCCAAGAGAAATGAAAACATGTCCATACAAACTTGTACATGAATGTTCACAGCAGCATTATTCATAAAAACCAAAGAGTGGAAACAATCCAAATGTCCATCAACTGGTGAATGGATATATAAAATGCGGTGTATCCACATGCTGTAGTATTATTCAGCAATATATGGTTGATAACCATTTACCAGAGGAAGAAAATTCAATCTAGACTCCTGATTCCCACATGTGCTTATTTAAAAGATTCAAAATAGAAGAGTGTTAAAAGACTGAACCCTCGCAAGAAAGCCAACTCTACCCTCACTAGTCTCTCCCAAAGCCCGGCATTTTAGTTTTATCCACATTCCAGCATTCTGAACTAGCCTCTCAACACCTTCTCGGCAAGTGGCTGCTATATTTATCTTCTTCCCAGCCTTATGGGTTTCCCAAGTAATTGGTGACAATAAGGGCTAAGGAAGCATAAGACTTTTTAGCTCGTGATTTCACAGCTTCTCATCCCCTAACTCAACCAACCTCATAATCAAGTGCACTTCACAGAGCACAGACCTTTCAATCCACAGCAGCTGTCACCTGCTACTGCCAAACACAAATGAAACCCACTCTCCATCCCCAGAACCCTCTCCCCCCACTCTGATACTCCTAGATAGCCTTCTCATAGAACCATCATCTGCTAACACTTCTCATTCTTCCCAAATTGCAAACATTTCCAAATAAAAATAGGATCCAAAATTAGTGACTTCAACCACCAACAAACAGAAAAGCTCCAAGTCCACTGCCATTCATCCACCTTTAGCAAAGGGACAGTCCACCTGGGCTCTGTTATAAACAACTGGTCCAAACACCCAACACTCACTAGGTAAGTTATTTTGAAGTCAGGCATCATTGCATGATTACAGAAGGATGATGCATTATTCTACTGAGTTCCTGCTACGGGATATAACTTCCTTGGGATAAAACTGCAACTTCTTAAAACCCCAAAGCCATCTCTCTCCCGCAAAGAATGACAATGGCTTTAATTTTTTTTTTTTTTTGAGACGGAGTCTCACTCTGTTGCCTGGGCTAGAGTGCCATGGCATCAACCTAGCTCACAGCAACCTCAAACTCCTGGGCTCAAGTGATCCTCCTGCCTCAGCCTTCCGGGTAGCTGAGACTACAGGTACACGCCACCATGCCCAGCTAATTTTTTCTATATATTTTTAGCTGTCCAATTAATTTCTTTCTATTTTTGGTAGAAACGGGGTCTCGTTCTTGCTCAGGCTGGTCTCGAACTCCTGAGCTCAAACGATCCGCCTGCCTCGGCCTCCCAGAGTGCTAGGATTACAGGCGTGAGCCACCGCGCCCGGCCAATGGTTTTAATTTTTAAAAACACAAACACATTATAACAACAGCAACAACAACAGCAAAAGAAAAAAAAACACAGAGCATAGGCATTTTCTCAGTTCAACTATTAAATACTTAGCTTTAGATGAAAATATTCTTGAAGTACTTTTCTGGGGGGTGGGGAGTCAATTAAAATTAAAAAACATTCTCAGCTTACAAAAGTACAGGTTGAGTATCCCTTATCCAAAATGTGTGGGACCAAAGGTATTTTGGATTGGGGGTTTTGTGGGTGTTTTTTTGTTTTTTTTTTTCAGATTTTGGAATACTTGCATTGTACTTACCAGTTGAGCATCCCTAATCCAAAAATCCAAAATCCAAAACTTTTCGAGTGCTATCACGACGCTCAAAAGAAATGTTCATTGGAGCATTTCAGATTTTTGGATATTTGGATTAGGGAGACTCAACCTGTAAAACATGATCATTGAAGAACTTGGAATATGAAAAAAATGAAAGCACCAAAAATCCCATTACCACAAAAATAGTTCAGGGATAGAATTTCAGTATAGTTTTTTTTTCTGTGTATGCCATAAATTTTTCTTATTTTTAATTAAACAAGATTAGAACCATATGATACATTGCTTCACATTCTGCTTTTTACATTTAGGAGCATTTTCCCTTCACATTAAATACTCTCAAACAATCCTGTTGTCTACACAGTACTCTACCGTAAGAACAAAAGTGCTATCACTTAGGCCACCCTTTATTGTTAGATATTCTCACTGTTGGCAATTTTCTATTACAAATAACATGTTAGTGAACGTCCTCACACATAAGTCTTTTTTTTTTTTTTGAGACAGAGTCTCACTTTGTTGCCCAGGCTAGAGTGCTGTGGCGTCAGCCTAGCTCACAGCAACCTCAAACTCCTGGGCTCAAGCGATCCTCCCTGCCTCAGCCTCCCGAGTAGCTGGGACTACAGGCATGCGCCACCATGCCCGGCTAATTTTTTCTATATATTTTTAGCTGTCCAATTAATTTCTTTCTGATTTTAGTAGAGACGGAGTCTCTCTCTTGCTCAGGCTGGTCTCAAACTCCTGAGCTCAAACAATTCGCCCGCCTCGGCCTCCCAGAGAGCTAGGATTACAGGCGTGAGCCACCGCGCCCGGCCAAGAAGGACATTTTAGAATGATGAATATATCAGTTCTTAATAAAAAATTTACATTTGTAAAGATCTAGTAGACTCTAAAAATATACTAAAATACAAAAAATATATAAAGTAAAATACGGTTATGTGCTGCTTAACAACTGGGATACATTTTGAGAAATGCATCATTAGACAATTTCATCATAATGAGAACATGATAGAGTGTACTTACACAAACCTAAATGATGTAGCTTACTACACACCTACGTTACATTGTATAAACTATTTCTCCTAGGCTACAAACGTGTACAGCATGCTGCTGTACTGACACTGTAGACAATTGTAACACAATGATACATATTTGTGTATCTAAACATAGAAAAGGTAATGTGTTGCACTAGGATGTTATGCCAGCTACCTCACTAGGCAATAAGAATTTTTCAGCTCCATCATAATCTTGTGGGATGACCGTTGTATATGTGGTCCATCTTTGATTGAACCACCATCATGCAGTGCATGACTGTGATAGATTTTAACAATTCATTCTTAGTAATTCATGGAATGAGAAGACAAAATATAAATAAAGATACAAAATATTTGCACTGTAACTTGGTCTGACATTTAGAGAAATCTTTATGAAAAGAACTGCAAAATGCATATTCTTTTCAAGAACATATGCTCATATATATTTTTTAAAAGCCTTCATAAGTTTTATAATATTTTTAAATTTTAGAAACTTAAAATGTCCCTTAGAAGCTTGAAATATCTTTGGTTTTGAGAAAAAATGGCCTTGTGGCTACAGAAAATGGGAGCCTGGGGAATGCAGAAATTTGAGGTATATGGAGCAGTATTTCAGAGGAGCAGGAATAGAAAGAGCAAAAGCAGAGTCAAAAGTGGGAAGGAAACATGGGATTAACTAGAATGGGTAGTTCATTTTGTAAGATTAGGATAACATTTAATGCAACGGAGAGTAGTTCAGGTTTTATTGGACATGGCATGGAGTTTGTGTAGGTTATAATATTCTAAATAACAAAAATATGTAGTATTTTACAAATGTGATAAGGTGTGGCATTTCTGAACTGTTTCTGTCAGCTTAAAAAAATTCCTCAGCTATTAACAATAATAGACAGTGCCTTCAGGAATGACAAAGGAAAGAAATTTGGACGGTTCTTTTTACTCTCCGTGAATGCAAACATCATCCATATTATCCAGTTTATTTATTTTGTAAAACGGTAGCAGATGCGAGAATGAAGAAAAGGTTGAATTACAAGCACATTACAAAGGGAGAAATTACTAGCAACTAGAATTAATTACTGAGAGACTAAGGGAAGGTGCCATTTAATTCCATAATATGTCACACCCAATGGAGAAGAATGGTGGTCTTCACTAAAAGAGAAAAGAAAAAATATATATATATATAAAGTACATATATATACAATATTTTATATAGTGAGAGCTAGTTGGAGAGGGGAAGAAGAGTTTTAAGTAAAAAATGCCTTGTAGACAATTGACCTTGCCTAGGACCCAGATAAAGATCAGGACTGGATAGATACTGATTTGTTAAAGGCATAATTATAGGGATATGTTGGTTACATTCGTGAAAGTAAAAGTGCTTTCTTGGGAAGTGAAGTGGAATTAAACAAGAGGATGAAAAGAGAAAAAATTTTGTCTTAAAGTAAGAAGGAAGAAGTGGAATAATGAAATGAGAGCAAAATGGAACACTAAGAATTATTAAAGGCAAATTCAAAACCTGAGAGGCTTTGA
Organism: Propithecus perrieri; assembly: GCA_963574695.1. NCBI lineage: Eukaryota > Metazoa > Chordata > Mammalia > Primates > Indriidae > Propithecus > Propithecus perrieri. Next base: position 15,948 of record CAUYRB010027749.1, read on the forward strand.
TTGAAGAAGGAAATAGCCAATATGCCAAAATTAAAGTAAAATTAGCAAATACTACCTTTTATTACATAAATGCTCAAACAAATTTGAAGACAGATTTCTGAAGCATAGAATCTAATTATTGAATGTGCTAAATGAAGAAATATCTATACAATGGCATATTGATTAAGTATTAAAGATATTAGAATAGATATCTTGAACTAAGTTTGAAAGTAAATATATATGCACATACATATGTATAGTTCCTTCTTCCCAGACATACATCATACACATTCCAAACATGTTAATAAATTATTATTGTTATTATTATTTTACGGGGATAGGGAGGGCTATCTGCTTTGTCCTTTTTGATACTAGGTGTATGTGAGCGTGTGTACAACAGTCTGTCACCATATGTTCCTCACCACATATACAGATTTACACTTGCCTTACTGCTAACTATCGCACAAAGCTAGCCATGCAAGGAGAGGTGGCTTTCCTAGTCACTATGGCTGTTATTTATATTAAGAGCCGTCACCATGGTAAGAGAGTAAGGACTGCATTTTATTCCCCTTTGTACCCTTAGCACATAGCTTATCACATGGAATATATTAAATACAAAATGATATGTCTGTATCTATGTATACACACACTATATGTATATGCATGTATATATGTGTGTGTATATGTGTGTGTGTGTGTGTGTGTGTATACTGTGTGTGTGTGTGTTTCAAACTGAAACAGCTAGGGATTTTAAGGTTGAATTAATCAAAAACATAGACCTCTTTTTTCCACCCTCAGTTAATTACCCCTTCCACAGAAACAGTATTTCTTGATAAAATTTAAACACAAAGCATTAGCTAACATTAATATGTCATATTTGAAAAGACAATGCCATGCAGATGAAAAACTGGAAGTAAACAAGTACCTAATTTCACTTGAGCATTTTGTTGTTGTTGTTAAAATGTAACTGTTATTAATCATTTGGAGAAGGGCTTCTGTAAAACTAATTTTGGTGCACAAACACCTGGTGTTACTTTCCTCCCCATAGTTTAAAGTGGGAAACAGACATTTAGCATGGCCAGAATACTCTGCTGGAAGCAAAAGTCCTCCACAGGGATCTTTGATGCCAGATTCAATATGTCTGGGATCCAAAGTGCTTTTGTGTCCAGTATTTTGATAGGTCACTTTTGTTCAGTATCTCCTTCCTATTAGAAAAGAGGCCTTTATTTCATAATTAGAACCTACTAAAGAGAAGCTATTAAAAAGCTTTTTCACACACCTAATTAGTACTCTGAGCATTCCCTGACTCCCTGGTAGTTTCCCTCCCTGAGAGAAAACAAACAAACAAACAAAACGTAGAGTGAAAAACATTATCCCAGTGACACGCTATAGTTCTACATGATCTTTTTCCCATTCAGCATGCAGTTAGCTCCACAGCTGCTCTGTCTACTAAGTTCACCGTCTTCATAATCAGATCTCCAGAAATGTGCAAAATAATGTTCTATTTGGTAACCTCTGCAGGTTGCTTGGGATTAATAGTCAGGGACTGTAACTCCTTTCCCCCTAAAACATAGATTGTAAACCTCATGTAAATATTAGAAAGAAACATGGATTAAAAATATATCCACACAGTGATTTTCTTCAAGTTTTTTTATGGAAGGAACAAAAGTTGTCTTTCTCATTTTTTTCAAATTTATATTATATCCCTTGGTACATTTTAGAACACTTTTCTTCATAGAAGAAGTGCATAATTCTTAAATGCTTAGCTATAATGTAATATAGGTTCATCTGTATGTAACAGTGACTCAAAATAGTATTGCTTTAAAGAAGAGAGACTATTCTGATTTTTACCTTTTTTTTTTTTCTCAGAATCCATTCATGGAGAATTTGAAGAAGGAAAATGAATCTTTAGAATTGTCTAGAAAATTTACATTGATACTTTGATACAACGGAGAGAGTATCAGCATCAAAACTTATAAAATGAGAGTTCGTGGATTAGTAGAAAATCCTGAAGATGGTGATAAGACATTCTTTTAAAAAGTTACATTTTTTTATCCCACACTGATAATACAGTATGGGAAGGCTGAGTCAAAATGATTTAAATAATCAGACGGAATGGTGGCATTTTAAGAATTTCTCAGCTCATTTTCACATGTGTTTTGATTTTTTACGCAGGCAAACATCGATATGTGATAAAATTTACTGTCTAACTTAAACTGAGACTCATTTGAAATTAAGAAGAAACAATCCTTGCTATCTTCCCCCACCTACCCCCATATACAGTCACCACTTCTCTCTGCCTTGCTATCTTCTCTGGAAGGATCCACCGCCCTCTGCCTTGTGTTGTGGTTGACCAGTGAGAAACATAGTTAGGAGATCTTAGAGTGGGAAGAGAATAGAAGCGGAGATATTTATTCTTGTACCTTCTTTTTACCTTGCTGCAGCTCAGACACTGGCTGTATTTTTTTATGGCCCCAGAGTTTGTCTGGTGGTCTATGGCCTTAGTTTTCACTGGACTCCATTAACTCTATTTTTGCTCTTCAAGATTAGCTATAATGTATTCCCTTGAATCTAAGTGATGTCACACATCACTCCTTGCTACTATTTTTCATCCTTGAGAGTTACCAGTTTTCCTGTCCCTTTTGGTTCTCTTAACTTGGCCCATATCTTTGTAGATGCTGTAGTCCATTCATCCACCTCTCTTCAACTAAACGTTTTTTAAATGTATCATCTCATTCCTGCTAGAACCCTGACTGACACACAATCCCACTCTTCCAGTGGTTTTTCTTTTCGTGTTAGCTAGACTCAATCTATTTTTTTTTTTTTTTTTGAGACAGAGTCTCACTGTGTTGCCCGGGCTAGAGTGCCGTGGCGTCATCCTAGCTCACAGCAACCTCAGACTCCTGGGCTCAAGCGATCCTCCTGCCTCCCAAGTAGCTGGGACTACAGGCATGTGCCACCATGCCCGACTAATTTTTTCTATATATTTTTAGTTGTCCGATTAATTTCTTTCTATTTTTAGTAGAGATGGGGTCTTGCTCTTGCTCAGGCTGGTTTCGAACTCCTGAGCTCAAACAATCCGCCCGCCTCGGCCTCCCA
>CAUYRB010027750.1:0-18618 GCA_963574695.1 Propithecus perrieri
TTTTTAGTTGTCCAATTAATTTCTTTGTATTTTTAGTAGAGATGGGGTCTCGCTCTTGCTCAGGCTGGTTTCGAACTCCTGAGCTCAAACAATCCTCCCGCCTCGGCCTCCCAGAGAGCTAGGATTACAGGCGTGAGCCACTGCGCCCGGCCTATCTATACTTTTGAAGTTATAAATTTATTGCATCTGTGTGGTAAAATACTATATAATGATGCTCTATGGGCATCTCTTCCCAACTCCACGTTGAGAGACATCACATCGGTAGCTTAAACTTGACTATGATGAGAGTATGCACACCACAGGAACTGGCAAACACTATTAATCAGGGCTTCTACCTACCCCTGCCCTCACTGTTAAACAGTTACCAAAACAAGATTGGGATGGGGCATAGTCAGAGATGGGATTCTGCCAATATACACCAGCATGGCCGTAATGATTGTTAAATTATAGAGATATCTCTATACTTGTTGGCAAAAAACAAACACAAACACAAAAACAAAAACAAAAAAAACCATAAAAAACAAAACCCGGCTGCTCCAAGATCTTTAAGGACCCCTCAACTTCCTAGACCATCTAATCCCTTCATTGGGACTTCTGAGACCATGATCTTGCAATTAAATGATCTGTGCTTGGCCCAAGACGGACCTCCTAGACCCTGATCCTGCCCTAGCCCTTCAGCTCTTCACAGTGAAGAAAGGCACAGTGAAGGAACAGAGGGAAGATCATTTTTGCTTGGAAGTGTCTCTCGTTCGTTGTCATATTATACCAAGTAGGCAATCACCTATTCAACTGATACAGGCACCGGTCCAAAAGTACCAGTCTTTGTCCTCCTCTGATGGGAAAGGTTCCTAGTATCATGAAACAGTGTATTTTGTGTGTTACACACCATAGTGGGTGATCATTTTCATCTAACATGGTGATTCTCAGCCTTGACTGCATATTTGAGTCTAGTGAGGAGCTTTTGGAAAAAATAGCAACTCCCAGGTCCCAATTAAACCTGAATATATTGGGGGAGGGAGTTCCCTGACATCATGGCTTTTGAAAAGCTTTCTGGGTGATTCCAATAAGCAGCCTCTGATCTAACATGAAGGATGAGGCCAGAGATTAGAAGTCCACCCATCTCCGTTGGAGCTAGAGTTCTGCCATTTACAAGCTGTGTGATGCTGGGCAAGTCAAACTCTCTGAGTTTCAGCTTCCATATTTGTGCAATGGGAATAATAATAACCTGCTTTACAGAGTGCTGTAGAAATTATGTGAAAGTGTAAGTAAGGGACAACAGTTTCTGAGCGGTAAAGGACTAAACAATACAACTGACTTTAGTTACTACCACTTCCCTGCTTTGTACAACAAGTAAGCTTACAGCCACGTTGTCTATGTCAGTGTTAGAGTGCTTTCTTAACACCAGCCCCAAATCTTCTCCTGATGTCTGAGGAGATGGATAGCGCTAATAATTTTAAGCACACCTGGCATAATTGTTGGATCTGGTTTGACTGTGCACCACCTTCCAACAATAATTTTGAAATCCAGCTAAGATACTGGCCTCAGTAACATCACAGGGCAGAGAGCTCCAAAGGTTAATTACAATTGGATGTTCCTATACCATTTGTAATGCCCTGCCGTTACATGTCACCCAGTGTCACCTTGTTCTCTTTCATGGAGCTGGAAAGCCAATCACCCCCATGACCTTTGATTCTCTTTCCTTTATTTTAGAAGCAAATACACTTTAGCTTCCAGGATTAGACAACTGGGAAATTGTGAACACTATGTTCCAATTCCTTTGTCTGCTGAAACATACAGGATCCTGGCTGGATGCTTACATGTATTAGAGTAACAGATGAAAAGGGTTGTGATTTAACTTCAGGCCAGACTGGCCAGAGACTGGATCCTGAGGTACTCTTTTCAGATACAAAAGCTTCAAGGGGGTAGAAGAAAGGCCTTGCTCAGTAACCCACGAATGCGGCAGCTGATGTTCAAGGACAAGCTGGTATGTGCTGGAGCACCAGATGTCCTGACAGAAGAAAGTGGGTGTCACAGATCTGGGACGAGCTGTGGCAGGAGACAGCCAACTGACAAGATTATTTTCTTTCTTCTAATTAATTCTGATTTTCTGATTAATGAACGCTTATAGTAAAGAAAATCATCAACACAGAAAGGGATAATACACATACAATACCCATAATTATCCACATTATCGCTTTAAATTTTGGAGTATATTCTTTGGGTATTTTATTTGTTCTGGAAAAATCCCGTTTATAACACGATTTTCATGATCTTTTCCAAATATCAAAATGTTATGGATACTGTTATAATGTAAGACCAAGCACGTTACTATCTCTGTCTTTCTTTTTCCTCTCTCTCTCTCTCTACACACACACACACACACACACACACACACACACACACACACTCTCTCACACTGAATGCACAGGGCACTGTGCTGTGTGCTAATTTTTAGTGAGAGCAATTTTGTGTCAGTATTATCACAGAATTCCTGGGCTGGCAGGTGTAGCCAGAGTTCATGTGAAAGCTCTTCTATGCCAGCCAGTTTTCAAGTTTGCCTCCACAATAATCCCACAAAACATACATTGCAGTACCTGTGTCACCCTCTGCTTCTCATCTTGGAAAATCAAACAAGGTTAAAAATATCTTTACTCCAAATGATGTTAGCTGTAAAGTAGATCCACCTGCAGCTTTGCCCTCCCTGCTCGATCCTAGCAGGAGCTAGGGAGAGGACTGCTGCGGGTGTGTGGCCCAAGTCCCGCGTGTGCAGCCATTAGCAGATGGTAGTCGATAGGCTGGAGAAAGGTCCACTGCCCTTGCAGCTACTTTTAGCAGCCACGGTAAAGAGCCTACATACACAGCCAGGCCTGGGCAGAAATAGAATCGCTATGTTGCGTGAGTCAAGTTAGCTTATCAACTGGGTCAGCTTCTGCCTTTCCATATGGGATCAAGGAGACTCTAGTCAATTAGACTGATTGTCAGGTGCCAAAAGTCTAACAGGTTCAAGTCTGTATCAGCCCAGACACACTGTCCAGTGTGGACTCCCACCCTCACTAACTGCACCCACTTGTGTTCCTACAGCAAGTCCACTCCTGGCTTCACTTGCAGTGCACACATTGCTGTGAGATATCCCCAATAACCAGTGGGCGTTTCATAGGAGAGTTGAAGGTTATAGATCTCTGTTTAAGCTTGATGCCTCATCCACACATGGTTCTTACCAGCTTATGGCGATGCATTCACTTACCATGCATTTAATCACCTATTAAAAGAGATTTGCAGAATGCTTATTAAAAACCTCAGGAAATAGAACTAGAGAACATGGCCTGTACCCTAAGGAAGCTTTCATTCTGGAGGCATAAAACAGATACATATTAAACATGTCAGAGTCACTGAGGAAGAATATGATTGAAGATGAATTTATATAGTGTGGACAAAAACATGTCAGAAAAGAGGAGAATTGATAAAAAAAAAATAATGGATCTGAAGGGCTTCCTCCCAGAAGTAAAGCTTTATGTCAGCTTTGATAAGTGGATGAAAAGGATTTGGGTGGCCTGGAGCAGGGGAGGAAGGGGTGTATTTCTCAAAAAGAGCTGAACGATGAACATGCTAGATGCACAAGACACTGAAGAAACTGGAAAAGTCCATGGCAGAAAGATATGTTGGCTGCTGTCTACACATGGTATGGGTGGAATTTAAATTCTAAAGGAGGAGGGGAAGATACTTAAAGGAGAGGAGAAGGGGCTTGGTAAATTCAAAAGCATCTAAAGCTGAACATCTCCTGTTGCCCTCGGATACCATTACATTAACAAACGCTATTCCAAATTTGAATAGTTCTCTTTTGCGTGGCTTAACCTTATTCCTCCTCAAGTCTTTTTTCACTGTTGGTTGGTGACGCCAGGTCAGTGGTAGAAATGGTGAAGAGTTACGAAGCCTCGTGTAACTATTTGGCATAGTTTGGGATGGTTCTTTACATAGGGTGATGAAGATACTGACTTTTTATTTAATCTTCAATCATGGTCCCAGGTTGCATGGAGTCAGCCCATTTTCTCTCCCTGGCACCATCTCTACGTATTTTAAAGATGGTTGGTCATGGAATTGAAAAGGTTATTTAGGATTTTCACCTAGATCCTTAGCCTCACCAGTTCAGTGGATTAGCCTAGATAGTGATGAACTTGAGAATATCAGTGATTTAGTCCTAATGAAAAATTGATTTAGAACATGCTATATACAGTTCCTGTGGTTTCCCCACTCTCCCCCCTCAAATCCTCTGCTATGGAACCATTGAGAGATAAATAAATCCTAGTGATATCTTTGTGATGAATCTTCTGGCTTTATTGCTGGTAGTTATAATTCACGGTTTAAGTCTCTCTCAGTATTCAAATTATAGGGCCCATTCTAAATCTCCTGGGCCTGAAGTAATCTAGAATAGAGTTAGAGAATATCTAGTTAATCTCTTTCATACTACATTTAAGGAAACTGAAGACCAAAAAAGGAAAGTGACTGTTTATATTTAATTAAGGAACGACGGAGTTGGTCCAAGTCCCGATTGCCTGTTTCTACTTGACTGTGCTATTTCTGCCTTCAGCTCAGCCCCCATCTGGCTGCCCACTGCTCCCATTACCACTGATCATATATAAGTGTGTAAAATAAAAATATTTAACTTAAAATATTGAATCACCAATAATCTCCCTATAATAATATAACTATGGTTAATATTTTGATTTATATCTCTTTAAACTTTTTCTTTGTGCATATGGCTATTGGGTACATAGCATATATCTTTTATTCAGATGAAATCACAGATATATTTGTTTTGTAACCTATTTTTTTGCCTACATTTATCATGAGCATCTTTTCACATCACCAAATATAGCATCTGCATTTTTAAAGACTGAGTTGCTTTCCATCTTATTGATGAACCATAATGTTCAAATACAATATCCCACTGCTGTACTCTTAAATTATTTCTAGCTGCAGCACATACCCATTTATTTCCTTAGGACAAATCCCAACAAGTGGAATTGCTAGGTCAAAGGGTGTGCGCATTTTTGAGACTTTGGATACATGTGACCAGAATGCTCTCTGGGATGGTTGGAACAATTCACAATCTCATCAGGAACATAGCAGAACATTTTTTCCCCCACACCCTCATATACAGCGGACACCATTTTCATTCATCTTTTATAATCCAATAGGTAAACCATTTTGTGCTTTTTCTGCTTTAATTTGCATTATTTGATAATTGGCGAGGTTAAACAATTTTTTCCCCACAAGTTCATGGGCCATTTGTAGAATAGAAATATTTTCTTAAAACTAATAGGCTCAGATTTTCTGCAACACACTGACCTTCATGGATCCAATGAAAACGGTATTGAAAGGATGAACTAACCGGTTTATTAGACCCAGTACACATGAGCTAGAGATTCTGTATTGCATTGCCCTTTAGGATTCTTTGGGATTAAGAACTAAGCAGAAACAAATGAACCTCTGTGGATAGCAAGGTGCCTTTATATTCCTAAAGATGCTCTGGTATTGGCTTATGCACAGAAGTTAACAGCTGGCTAGATTGATACTTTTTTGTTTTGTTTTATTTTGTGTTACCGTTTCTTGGACGTTAACAATTCTGTCTTAAAACTTGGCCCAGTCCTATGGAAGCTGCTCCTCTGATACTGTTTCCTTCTGTGAGCACAGCACCTGTTTGGGTCAGTGACTCTCAAGTTATCCTAAGTCCACAGTCACTTGAATGCAACCCTCTTTTCCAACTACAGTCAATTGCAGCTAATCAGCATTTCCCTAAACACTCTAAATTATGTGCATGTAAAATAACAGCCACTCATTTTTATCCAGGTGGATTTTTCTTACTTAGCCTGGATATCATTCTCTACCAAATAGTCACTATGGAGATGTGTATATTAAATATACATGTATATCTATTTATGCCTGTATGCTTCATCTAGTGATACAAACAAAAGCCTTGCTAACATTTTGCTGGAACATGACTCTCTTTTGCTCCAGTGAATCTTATGTTATTAGCCTTAAACATCCACAGTAAAATTTATTAAAAAAATAATTTTTTTAAAAAAGAAAGAAATCAGGACACTCCTTTGCGGAGCTTCCAGCACCCAGTAAAGGGGTTCTCTCTTCTCTATTCTCATAATTCTCTTTTTGAGTATGGTTCCAAGAGTTTCTTATGTTTTCTTTTATGGAGCTCTATCTCCCTCATTAAATTACAGGCATCTTGGGAACAAAGAAAGTATTTTATTTCTTTTTATAGCCCTCCGCACTTAGTAGCTGATTAATAAATATTGCTTGAGGAAGTCAACTGGATTCTCAATGGCTGTTGTGAAAGAGGTAGGGGCAGGTTTTCAAAGGGATACCTTTTGGATGCAGTGAGGAACTAGAGGAAAATCCAAAGTAGCCTGAAAAGGCGAGGTCTCTGGACAGAGAGTGACATGGTCAAACTTTGTCTACTCTGCAATTTTGTCTTAAGATAGTCCTATGGGCTTCCTAAATTCTTGGATTTCACATGTTATTAAAATTTCAAAACCTGTTAATATTAATAACATAAAGTAACAGACTTTTATTGTTATTTCTTAGAATAAATTTAAGAAATTTTGATACCCCCAAAAGAGATATAGTGCAGCTTAAAAAAAATGAATGCATTTAGCTCATAAAGTACTCTCTGCATTGTCTTTATTGTTCTGTTTTCCTGTTGGACTTGTAAAAATGTCTCTACACAGTAGCGCCAGTGAGCAGATTGGCATTTAAAAACAACTAGTGGGGCCCAATATTCGGGATGAGTGAGAACATACTAGTTTGAGTGCTTAGGGGTCCGCTCTGACAGATGGACCATGCACCATCCTTCTGGCCATAGGCATAAATGCCAAGGAGAAGATGAGTGTCACAGGTGAGGATCATGTTCTTTTAATTACTTATAAAATAAGAAAGGGGCATGGTGTGGCAGTTTTATTGTTAAAAGGGATCATTTGAGCTTTATAATGGATGGGCCTGAAGAATATACACAATGTCCTCTAAGCTACTCCTTGATTTTATAATTTTGATTTTAATTGGACAGGATCCCGGGAATCTACTATAGCAGTGACATTAGCCATTGTTGGCTGTGTCAGAAGCTGAACACACACAGAAAAGAGGCTCTGGCTTCTAAATTCCTCTTATCTAGAGGAGGCAGCTCATCAGATTCGAAGACATCGAATTTGAGTCATGTGAAAGTCTGAGGAATGATAATCAGTCATTTTCGGTGGCTTCCTTCTCTCCCAAAATGCCTTATCTAGGAGTCTATGGACACTAGGAAGCGGTCTTGACAAGAGGGGAAATATAGTTAAGGAAAGAAAGATGCCATGGTATGGGCATGGGGAGGGCTCTATACAGAGTATTCCTGACATCTCTTTTCTTCTTCCTTGTCTTGGTTTGGTTTTCCCCAGAGTGAGACCCTGATTTGAGGATTCAAGTGCAAAGAGTTTAATAGGAGGTACAAGAACCACATGTGGTGTGTGCAGGGGGAGGAGTGAGAGAGGGCAGAGAAGGCAGCCAGTAAACAGTTCACTAAGCCAACTCCCACACTTGAACACTGGACTTCAATCCCATGAGGGAATGCTAGAAAGTGCCTCAGCATTACCAAGGTCAAGGGATGAGAGATGGGGTATAGCCCTCACTAGTTATCACTGGTTAAGGGCTGCCCCCTGGGGGAGTTAATTTCCAGATAATTCTGGTCTACATTGCTTACATGCAAATGGGTTTTGGCAGTCCTGGGCAGCCTCTGACAACTTGAAGGTGCTGGCAATTGGAAGTTGGACAAAAATGCCTCAACAAGGTCAGGAGTCCAACAGACATGGATGGACCTCCTTCCATGGATTGGTTACACCCTCATATTGGACTCTGAAATTAAAATACTGTAAAAGGACAATGGACAGATATCAACATACAAAAGAATGAGATTAAGCTTTTACATAACACAATATACAAAAATTAACTTGAAATGGATTAAAGACCTAAATGTAAGACCTAAAATTATAAAACTCTTAGAAGAAAACATAGGACAAAAGCTTTGTGGCACTGAATTTGGCAGTGGTTTCTTGGAGACGACACAATAGGCAAAGACAACAAAAAAATACAAAAATTTGACTTTTTCAAAATTAAAAAAAAATGTACATCAAAAGAAAATATCAACAGAGTTAAAATGAAACCAACAGAGGGGAGAAAATATTGGCAAATTATATATCTGACAAGGGATTAATATCCAGAACAGATAGAGAACTACTAAAACTCAACAACAACAACAATGAAAAATACAACCCAATTCCAAAATGTGCAAAGGTCTTAGATAGACATTTCTTTAAGGAAGATATACAAATGACCAATAAGCACATGAAAAAATGCCCAACATTATTAATCATTAGGGAAATGCAAATTAAAAATACTATTAGATACCACTTCACACCCATTAGGATATCTACTATCAGAAAACCAGAAAATAACAAGTATTGGTGGGGATGCAGAGAAATTGGAACCCCTGTGCACTATTAGTGGCAATGTAAGATGGTATAGATGCTATGAAAAACAGTACGGAAATCCTTAAAAAAATTAAAAATAGAATTACTGTATTGTCCAGCAATCCACTTCTGGGTATATACCTAAAAGAATTGGAAGCAGGATCTTGAAGACATATTTGTACACCCACGTTCAAAGCAGCATTACTCACAATAGCCCAAACAAGTGTCCATCAAGAGATGAATGGATAAGCAAAACGTGGTATATACATACAACAGAATAATTATCCAGTCTTAAAAAGGAAGAGAATTCTGACATATGCTACAACGTGGAGGACATTATGCTGAGTGAAAGAAACCAGCCACATACACACAAAAACACCGTATGATTCCACTTATATGAGATACTTACAGTTGTCAAACTCATACAGACAGAAAGTAGAATGGCTATTGCCAGAGGCTGGGGGGAGAAGGGAATGGGGAGTTATTGTTTATGGGAATATAGAGTTTCAGTTTTTCAAGATGAAAGAGTTATGGAGACAGATGGTGGTGAGAAGCTTGTATAACATTATGAATATATTTAGCTATATCTAGCTATATCTAGCTATGTCCTCACATGGTGGAAGGGGCAAGGCAGTGCCCTTTAACCTCTTTTATGAGGGCACTAGTCTCATTCATGAGAACAGAGCCCTCATGCCTTAATCACTTCCCCAAAGGGGAAGTGTATATTCTTCAGGCCCATCCACTTCCCCACCTCTTAACACTATCACATTAGGTGCTAACGTATGAATTTTGTAGGAACACCAACACTCACACCATAGCAGTGATGTTAAAGACTTTGTCCTCTGCCCTGAGATTACCAGAACTTATTGAATTATTTTGGGGAGATGGTGGAGGAGCAACTCTGGCTACTATGTAGAGACTGGGGTGGAGTGAGGAGAGAGTGGAAATGGAAGACTTTTGTTTGCCTATAGGTTTTCTGTTTTTATTCTTCATGCAGATGATGGTGGTCTGGAATAGGGTGATCAGAATGAGAATAGAGAGCAATGCTTGAATTCAAAATATATTTAGAAGAGAGAGAAAAATATCATCAGTATATTTACTGGTTACCGGAATGAATTGGTACTTGGTAAATATTTTTAGTGCCTCAATATACTTCATATATTTCACTCTCCATGTCTCAGAGAAGGTAGCAATCGAGCTAACTTATCAATACATTTATCATTATCAATGCATTGTAAAAAATGTTTGCTAAAATTAGTACAGTATTACAATTTAAAGTTCTATTAAAACAACATTTCTTGTTCAATGTAAATATTGACCTGTCCGCAAAGAAACTGATTCCCACACACACATTTTGCTTCAGTGAGAGGTTTGGGAAGTTGGAGAGAAAGACAGCACTTGTAATGTTTTGGCACAACTATAGTGGCCCTAGGCCTAGGGAAGAACTTGTTCATTTGTCCTTCTGATGTATCTGCTCTTGGCTTTGTGTTATTTTCTTGTCAGAAACTATAAACTTCTAATAAGGGACACTTGCGACTTTACAAAATGCTGTACATTAGAAGTAGTAAGGCAGGGTTTAAGAACCTGGATATGTTTCCGTTTTTGAAAGTCTTTTGTAGGCAAGAGTATTTGAGGCAGTCCATGCCTGAAAGCTGGCTCTAAAGAAACAGATTGATCAGGGTCAACAAATGAACAACTCTATGCACATTTCATTGCATGATTCTGTCATTAGAAAACAAACAAATGACAAAAAAATAGAGAACAGAGGTTCTTTTATTCCTCTGATGGTTTAGGGGTCAAAGATGATTGATACATGAAATATTTTTATAATTTTGTGTTTTGAAAAAAAGAGCCCACCTTCCTAATATTGGGGTACAATCTGAGTAGAGGTTAAGTGTCCAGTTGATAGTTCTGTGTTATTGCCTCTTAATCATGAATTTAGGGATTATCATACAGATAGAGTATAATAGATACTTTTCAAATGAATAAACGAGCACCTCTTTCATTTGCTCTATAATTGTTTCTTCCAATTTTTATGGTATTCTCTGGTTCTAACATTCTACTCTTGAACCTATTATATAAGCCCAAGCTATAACTATTATCTCGTTTTTTATCCTTGATACTAATCCTTTTCAGTTTTATTTTTTTCCCAAAACTAAAACATTCTAACTATTCTAACATTATAGTTGCCTATTAGCACTCTGGTTATATATTTCTGATGCGATATGGTATGTATTGACAGCATCTTACTTGTGCAGGAGATGGATGGGAGATGGTTGTGATTAGAGACATGGGAATAAAAATTTCTGTTTTTTTCCACTTCTCCACTTGAGAAAATGCAGGGTGATACATTGAGTTACTGATCTCAATTAGTCCTGCTCTCCCTATAGCTTATTATGTAACATTCATTGCATCCTAATGGAAAGAGAATACTTTGTGACCCCATTGATATCAACCGTGTCCTGTGACTTGATTTGGCTTTTGGCATGTGAGCAGACAGGACATAAGCCATGTCCCAGCAGAACTTCTAAAAACATCCCATTGTTTACACATCAGTATTTTCCCTTTTGAGATGAGGATGGGGGCTGCTTCTTCAGCTTAGATCATACATTCTCAACGGGGGTGATATTGCAAAAAAATTTACATAAGAGAGCACAAATATATATAAAGTACATAAACAGATATTTTAAAAAGAGTTGAGAAACACTGGACTCAGTTCTCAGGATGGGGAAGATACATGCATCAGAGCCATGGAACCAGTCAACTCATAGCTTATGTATAAAGTGAGTAAGAAATAAACCCTTGCTGTTGTAAGCTACTCAGGGTTTGGGGTTGTTACTGTGGTATAGCCTAATGAAAGCTGACTGCCTCAACTAGCAATCTGTTGGCTTTTATGGCTTTAACAGCACTTTGGGCAATTTACATGGGTCCTTACTCTTAGAAGTTTGGTTCAGAAGGATTCTTGTAGAGTCTGGTAATACCTGTTTTTGAAAAGCTCTCCTGGTAATTTTGATAAACACTTAGGTATGGAGCCAGTGATGTTGACCAGGCCAAAGTTCTGTGATTCTGTGATTCACTGGCAGAATCTAATCATCTAGGTGAATTTGTCTCACATGTAACATTTGGTGTTCTGAGCTATTTCAAAATCATCATCTAGGAGCTATAACAAACACTAGGGGACAAAAACAGTGTCATTAGCCAAGAGGTAATTTGCAAAACCCACCTGAGGCAGCTTCTCTGCTATTTCCTCACCCAGAATTTCCTCAAGCCTGTAGTATTTTTGTTTTGCTTTGCATATGCGTGTTTTTTAATCAGTTTGGGGATTTGACTGCAGGAGCTTTGGGGGCTTTATTCCCACCCCAGCCTCAGCCCTCCACCCTCTGATTTCCATCCTGCCTGCGAGATCATGGGAGCCTTGGCTCAGTTTTTTGTTCCCTACTTAACTCTTGCTCTCTTTTTCATTTGTATTTGAAATCTCAATTTGGTTTTGTTGCCTGTGGACCCAGAATCTTCCATGGGCAACTCAGTTGTCCATGACTGGTCTAAGCCTTTTATGACAGTCCTGATTTGTATTTTCCTTCATCTGTAGCTGCCTAAAATGGTGAGCATAGGACGAGTTCACCTGTGACAGGTGAAGGAAAATCTGTGGGGCTATTTTTCTCCTTTCTAAGCCTAAGAGGGGCTTAAAAGGAGAAGTTTCTTTTTTTCCCACTTTCTAACTTTCTGCTGGGGATGCCTGTGGATGAGGATGTGATGGGCAGAACTGCAGCAGTCAGCTGGTGACCAGATATTACATATCACTGACATTTTGAAGAAAGTAGAAAGGAAAGACCTGAAGGATTTTAGGTCTTTGGTGGCACCTTTGAGCTACGGCTTCAAACCTGGAATTTCCTAACTTCAAACTTCTTCATATGTGAGAGATTTAAATTTTTTTTTTTACCATTAAAGCCACTGTTAGTTAAGCATTCTGTAATTGCAAGCAATCTCTAAATGATATAAACTTCCTTTCCTATAAAGACTTTTCTAAGCCAAAGCAATGCTAAGCAAAAAGAAGAAATCTGGAGGTGTCACATTACTCGACTTTAAATTATGCTACAAGGCAATAGTAACCAAAACAGCATGGTACCGATATGGAAGTAGACGTATATTATAGATCAATGGAGTAAAATAGAGGAGCCAGAAATAAAGCCAAATACCTACAACCAACTGATCTTTGACAAAGCAGACAAAAACATACTTGAGGGAAAGGACACCCTATTCGGTGTTGGGGAAATTGGATAGCCACATGCAGAAGGATGAAACTGGATCCTTATCTCTCCCCATACATTAAATAAAAACATAAACTCAAGATGTTAAAGACTTAAATGTAAGACCTGAAACCATAAAAATTCTTGAAGAAAACCTGGGAAAAACTCTTCTGGACATTAGCCTAGGCTAGGAATTTGTGACTCTGGCTCCAAAGGAAAATGTAGCAAAAACAAAAATAAATAAATCGGATTTAATTAGACTGAAAATCTTCTGCACAGCAAAAGAAATAATCAACAGAGTAAATAGACAACCCACTGAAAAGAAAAAAACATTCATGAGCTATACATCTAATGAAGGATTAATATCCAGAATCTACAAGGAACTCAAATCAGCAAGAAAAAAACAAATAACTCCATTTAAAAGTAGGCAAAAGACATGGACAGGTATTTTTCAAAAGAAGAGATACAAATGTCCAGCAAACATATGAAAAAATGCTCAACATCACTTATAATCAGGGAAATGTAGATTAAAACCACAATGAGTTATCACCTTACTCCTGTTAGAATGACTTTTATTGAAAAGTTCAAAAACAATAGATGGTGGCACAGATGCAGAGAGAAAGGAACGCTTGTACACTCTTGGTGGGAATGTAAACTAGTATACTCTTTATGGAAAACACTATTTTTCAAATAACTAAAATTAGACCTACAGTTTGATCCAGCAATCCCACTGCTAGGTATCTACCCAAAGGAAAAGAAGTTGTTATATCAAAAAGATACCTGCAATTGTATGTTTACTGCAGCACAATTCACAATTGCAATGTTACAGAACCAACTTAAATACCCATCAACTGAGGGGTGGATAAAGAAAATGTGGTATATATACGCCATGGAATACCCTATTTGGTTATTAAAAAGAATGAAATAATGTCTTTTGCAGCAAATTGGATGGAACTAGAGACCATTATCCTAAGTGAAGTATTTGAGGAATAGAAAAACAAACACCCCATGTGCAATAATAATTGGGAGCCAATCGCTGAGCACACACAGGCTCAAAGAGAGGTAAAGGTCATTGGCAATCAGGAAGGAGTTGGGGGAGGGGCAAAAACTTACCTGTCAGGTATAATGAACACTATTCGGGTGATGGGCACACTAGAAACTCCGACTTAAGCATTATAAAAGATAACCATGTAAAAAAACATTCGTATACCCTAATACTTTGAAATAAAAAACAAATAATAATAATATTCCTAAAATTTAATGAGGAGGAAAATCCAAAGTACTTATGCAACATCTATAACAAGAGACTATTATTCCTCCCTAATCTCATTTTGTTTCTTCTACCAACTTTTAAATTTAGTTTTATTCATTTGAATTGTTTGAAATTGTGATCCTTGATGTGGTTTGCAATTGTTGACCACACTCTCATTTTTGAAAATGCATCTTACTTTTAATATGTAGTATGAATGTTCCAGGTTCAGCTTCAAGCTCTTTGTCCATACATTTCTCGTGCAGTTCAGTGAGCAGTGGCATCTCTCATTCCTCACCAGTAACCAGAATTCTTTCTTCTGTCCTCTACTCTTCTTGCTCCACACATATTCCCTTGGCAATAGAAATTCTTTCAGTGTTTTATCACCCAAATGAATTCCCAAAATTTTCTTTGGTATTCATGGAGTTAAGATCTCTTTCTGCCAAGCATTGGAGGCCCTGGATAGGGCATCAGGCTCTCAGCTGATCATAGCCAGCCTCAACACTGCACAGCTTATGATTAGATACCTGACATCAAGTCCCATTCTGTGCCTGAAAGAGGAAAACAACCCACAGTGGAAGAAAGGTCATGCAGAACCTTCCTAGCTTAGAGACACTATGTTTGGTTTTCCAGAAAAGAAAACTGGAGGAAGAAATACAGATAGATGAATAATTTAAGCCCATGATAAAGACATAAATAAAAACAGCTCAACAAGTTGCCAAGATGTAGACTCAGCATATAGGGTTGTTAAAATAAGTAGAGTAATATCATATCAATCAAAATTAATGAGGAAAATGCAGTGACCAAAACTTCTGGAGCAGGGAGTCAGTATGAGTGTTAAAGTTTACAATAACATGGGAGGCACAATAACACTTCAGTGAAAGTCTAGAAAAGACAGTAAGAGGGAAAGAGAAAGTCGATAACCACAATTCCCCAGGAGCAATAGCTGAAGGGCAGTCAAAAGTGGGTGGGAAAATCCAAATCCATGGACATGTGGTCAAGGTTGGATTGTAGAGGGGCAGCTGGTGACGATGTCTTAGGGCCATCACTGGCATATCAAGCTGGAAGTTGGAGCCAATTAGAACTTTGGTTTCTGTCATTGGGTCTGAATGACATAATATTAAAAGGATTAAAGGTTTCTGCTTCACCCTTATCTTCTTGAAACCATCCGGCCAACTCTAACACAGAAATTTATAGGGAAGGGTATTCCTTAAAGCATGGCTCTGAACCTCTAATGGTTACAACGAACACTATTTTGGTGATGGGCACACTTACAGCCATGACTCAAGCATTACAAAAGAGATCCACGTAACCAAAAATATTTGTTCCCCCTTAATACTTTGGCATTAAGAAAAAGAAAGGAGACAGGGCCAAGGTGACATATGGAAATCAAAGACAGTCCACTTGTTTGTCTTTTATTTTCAAATACAAATTTGGGTGTCCCATTCCGTACTTATTTGTTAATGTGGTGTCCTGACCTACCCATTTACCTCCAAGTAAGAAGAACAGCAAAATCAAGATTCCAGATGTCTTGATGCAATTCCTCCAAGAACTGAAAACTTACAAAACCAGCTCCACACAAGAGTATATGAAAAGTTCCACAGGATTGTACTTGTGTGCTGTTTGTTCATCTTAAAAGTTTCAATATCTTGTAACTTAAATTCTGGAATCAGTACACTTTTTGATTTCAAACAATGCTACAAAGCTAATAGCAATCTAAACAGTATGGTACTGGTATAAAAATAGAATGGTGACCTATGGAATAGGATGGAGAATCCAGAGGTAAACTCTCACAGTATGGTGGACTAACATTTGACATGGGTGCCTAGAACACATGATGGTGAAAGAAGAGTCTCTTCAACAACTGGTGTTGGCTAAAGTGATATCCACTTGTAAAAGAATGCTACTGGACCCTCATCTAACACGATACAGAAAAATCAATGCAAACAGTATTGAAGACACAAATGGAAGACTAGACACCATAAAATTCCCAGAGGAAATAATAAGAAAAGACTTCCTAGACATTGGTATGGGGCCATAATTTTTGGATATGACACCAAAAGCACAGACAATGAAAAATAAATGAATAAACGGCACTACATGAAACTAAAAAGCTTCTGCACAGCAAAGGAAACATCAACACAATGAAAAGGCAACCTGCAGAATGGGAGAAAATATTTGCAATCCATATATTAGAGAGGGTGTTTATAACCAAAATATACATAAGGAACTCATACCACTCAATAGCAATAAAACCAAATAAATCAAAAATAAAAAAATTGGCAAAGGATCTGAATAGACATTTTTCTGAAGAAGATATCCAAATGGCCGAAATATTGAAAGGTGCTCAACACCATTAATCATCAGAGAAATACAAGTCACAATGATAAGGAGATATCACCTCACATCTGCAGATGGTTATTATGAAAAAGACTATGTATAACAAGTATAGGAAGAGTGTAAATAAAAGAGAACTCCTGTACACTGTAGGTGGGAATAAATTAGAATGGCCCTTATCAAAACTGTATGGAGATTCCTCAAAAAATTAAAACTAGGACTACCATGTGATCTGGCAATGCCATATCTAGGCATATATCCAAAGTAATTAAAATCAATATTTCAAAGAGATGTCTGCACTCCCATATTCATTGCAGCATTATTTATAACAGCAAAGATGTGGAACATCCTATGTCCCTCAATGTGCAAGTGGATGTGGAAAAGATCACACACACACACACACCCACACACACACAGAGAAATATTATTTGGTCATATTAAAGAAGGAAATACTGGCATTTGTGACAGCATGGATGAACCTGGAGGATGTTACATTGAATAAAATACCAGACACAGAGAGGCAAATACTCTATGATCTTAATTATATATGGAATCTAACCATGTCCAACTAAGAGAAACACGCTGTACAATGGAAGTTCCCAGGGACTGAGCTGTGGGAAAAATGGATCATTGTTAGCCGAAGGGTATAAACTTTCACTTATGAGATGAATAAGTTCTGTATGCTTACAGTAATATAAGGTGGCTTTAGATCATAATAATGTATTACATACTTGAAAATTGCTAACATAGTAGTTCTTAAATGTTCTTACTGCACACACACACAAAAGTACCTATGTGAGGTGATGGATATGTTAATTAGTTTGTGGTGATCATTTCACAATGTATAGTATATCAAATCATCATGTTGTATACCTTAAAAATATCATTTTTTATTTGTCAACAACACCTCAATAAAGCTGGAAAAACATTTTAAAAAGAAAATGCACTAACCACATAAGCAAAAGGCAGAGAATGCAAGACCAAAAAATACCACATCATATGTATGTGTTGTTTAATAGATTCACATTTTAAATACAACAACTCACACATAAGTGAAAAGTAATAGAATATAAAAAGGACTACTGTGTAAATCTAAAAAAAAAATAAGGAGTGACCATATGAATACTGACAAACTAGACTTCCATACCATTATGTGTATTTTATGATATAAGACACACCTCCAAATAAAAAGATATGGAAAGGTTCAAAATAAAAATGGAAAGTGACAGCTCTTTTCCAACTAACCAGCAGGAAGATGGGCACATTCAATAACAGCAAACAAAACAAACTGTAAGGGAATGGAATTACTGGAGATACATAAAGGCATTTCAATAATAATAAAAGTTTTAAATTTGTGTATACAAATACACATACCATCAATATAGGGAATGTAAACACCTAGAATTATAAGGATACATAGGAAAATGCATCACTATTTTGAGAGATTTTAACCATTGTCTTTTAATAATTAAGAGAACTGGAAGACAAAATGTCAGTCAGGATATAAAAAATTTAAGGAAGTCAGTTCTTACTACTGATCTAACTACTATAAAAAAAACACACACATTCACTGTAAAACACCCATTTTTCCTCCTCAGACACTTAGGAAACCAGTGGTAAATGTAGCCTTACAGGAAACACTGAAGTGACTATCAACAAAGTTCAAGAGTTTAATTTAACAGAATAATTTATCTAATAAAATTATAATGAGTTATGAATTAGTGAATACATAATTAAACAAGACAAAAACCCTGATTTCTCAATATTTTCAATACGAAATCATTTCTTAGTAACCACCTAATGAAAAACACTCTGTTAGGAAAATGATTATGGAATGTCCATTACAGAAATAAATGTGGAGACTAGATATTAACCTTCAAAGAAATCAGTGGCAGTAAAAAGCAATAGCAAAGTGAATAGCCTCAAAGAAAATTAAATATCTAGGAATATATTAAACAAAACATCTAAGAGACATATACAGGGAGAACTATGACACCCTAAAAAAAGCAATTGTAGAAGATGTAAACAGATGGAAAAACCTACCTTGGTCATGGATTGGTAGAATCAATATCGCTAAAATGTCCATACTACCTAAAGTGATCTATAGAATTAATGCAATCCCTATCAAAATCTGATTATCATTCTTCACAGATCTGGAAAAAATAATTCTACGCTTTGTATGGAACCAGAAAAGACCTCGTATAGCCAGAGCAATCTTAAGTAAAAAGAACAAACTGGGAGGTATCAGTTTACCAGACTTTAAGCTGTACTACCA